>MDKI01120569.1:0-15360 GCA_005239505.1 Nicotiana paniculata | reverse complement strand
CATTAAAGCTCATAAAATGCGAGGGATATAATGCTTAAAATCTCGAATTCTAGCCACACATCAGAAGGCTGGCCCCCCCCTGGATTTTCGCATCTGCGAGGCTGGGACTGCAGGAGCGGTCCCGCACCTGCGGCAGGGCAACCGCACCTGCGGTCACACTAGCAACAGCTGCACCATCAATTGTTTTAGCTGGTTTTTGGCCTCGTTAGGTGCGCGGGAGGCACCTGGGCCCACCCGAGACCTAATCCAAATATACCAACGAGTCCCAAATCATAATACGGACTCGCTCGAGCCTTTGGAACACCCAAAACAACACTAAAACTCAAAATCACACCCCCAAACCCCAAGAACCAAACTTAGAAATTTTCAGTTTTCTAGACATCGCTCACAACGCGCCGAACCGACCTATACAACTCGGAATGACCTCAAATATTGCAGGCAAGTCATAATTAAAATAACAAAACTATTCTAAGTCTCGGAATTTTGTTCGGACTTTGATAACACAAAAACACGTCCAAAACCAAAATATGAACTTAAGGAAGTTCTTAATTCAATATTGGGCGCCGAAATGCCCTCGGGTCATCAGAAACCCGATCCGAACATATGCCCAAGTCCGAAATCATCGCATGAAGCTACCGGAACCGACGAAACTCGATTCTGAGGTCGTTTAGCAAAAATGTTGACCGAAGTCAAACTTGGCCTTAATGGTCAACCTTAAGGAACAAATTTTTCCTATTGCACTCAAAACACCTCCGAAACTCGGACCACCAATCCCCGCAAGTCATAAACCATAAAATGCCGCTATGGGAAGTTTCATTTAGGGGAACGGGGTCCGATAATGCGAAACAACCGGTCGGGTCATTACATTCTCCACCTCTTAAACAAATGTTCATCCTCGAACGGGTCTAGAATCATACTTGAAGTGCTGAATAAGTGTGGATATCTGCTCTGCATGTCCTCTTCGGACCCTCAGGTCGCCTCTTCAACTAGTTGGCCCCTCCACTGGACCTTTACGGCATAAACTCTCTTGGACCTCAACTGGCGATATTGCCTATCAACAATAGCAACTGGCTCTTCCTCGTAGCCCAACCTCTCATCCAACTGAATACTGCTGAAATCGACCACATGAGAGAAGTCAGCGTGGTACCTCCGGAGTATGGATACATGAAAAACTGGGTGAACTCCTGATAAGCTGGGAGGCAAGGCCAGCTCTCCCCAACTCGCCTTAACACCTCGAATGGACCTATAAACCTTGGGCTCAACTTGCCCTTCTTCCCAAACCTCATGATACCCTTCATAAGGGAAATTTCCAACAGAACCCTATCTGCCTCCATAAATGATTGATGCGTGGCTAAAATCCATGGTTTTAAGCATTATATACCTTAAATTTTATGTGCTATTGTGATAAAAATACACGTTATATGTGCATAATGGAGTCTATTTCATGTGTATGTGAATTGGAGATGGAAGCCGAGCTAAATGGGTGCATAAACGTCAAAAAACGCTCAAGAGTCGAAAAGGAGTGACCCAGGCCATACCCGGGCGTTTGACCCCTAAAGCAAGGCAAACCTCGGCGTTAAGGGGGCGTTTGGCCCTTAAAGCCAGGCTGACCCTGGCGTTAGCCAGGCGTTTGGCCCCTAATTCCAGGCCTGACCAGGCGTTAAGGGGGCATTTGGGGCTTAACGCCTGGGTGCCTGGTCCGGTCAACTCCGAGTTTTAAAGGTTTTAAGTGTTTCCCGGTTGGAATAGAAGTCTCCTACACGTTTAGGGTTTGTCCCAAACATATAAATAGACCCGAAAATAAAACTTGGAGGGGAGGATGCCATTCTTGGAGATAAAACACACAAAAGATTATTGAGAAGCAAATGATTATCAGTTTTCTTCATCTTATTCTAGTATTTTCCATTTATGCAAAACTTATGCAATTGTTTAATTCTAGTATGAGTGGCTAAACACCGATTGTTCTGGGGTTGTGGTTATCCATGAATATTGTTATTCAACATTAATTTAACCTTGATTATAATTCATTAAATATATGGTTGTTTCTTCAATTATGTGTTTAATTGCTTAATTGTCTGGCCAACAGTTAGGGTCTATATACTATCTATGTTATGCTTGGGAAAGCCGTATATAGATTAGAGAAGAATTGAAGAGAGCGTGATCTTAACCCTTCATGGGAGCGGATTTGTGGTTAGGATAGGAATATACCTAATCACCGTGCTTAATTAAACATCTTAATCTTAGTGCGTTCTAATAGATTAATTTCATAGGAATATAGGCGTTAATCTATTGAGAATATGCGAGTAGTACTTCAGGAGAAGGCTACGAGAGAAATTATCGATTAATTAGCAACCATGAGTGAATTATATGAAAGGGAGAATTAATTAGAATGCAATACGAATGGTGAATTTATCACAAACCCGAAATAGTTGTCTCTACTAAATACACACAACAATAATTTTGTCAATTGATAATTAGTTAGTTCATAGAATTGTAGTATAAATTAATATATTATTGGATTTTGTTTTGGCTTAACAATTAGAGTGATTCGATAAGTATTTTACACAAGTCCCTGTTGGTTCGACATTCGATTTAACATTATATTAATTGCTATGACCACGTATACTTGCGTGTGCGTCTAGGACCGACAATGATACATCACGCGCTCTCTGATCCGCGTAACTCTTCTGTCGGGACTGTGCTGTACAGAGTCTCCTGAATGAACTTCACTTTCTCCAAGGCATCCCTCACCAGTTCGGTGCCATATAACTTAGCCTCGCTAGGCTCAAACCACCCAATATGAGAACGACATCGCCGACCGTACAAAGCCTCAAACGGTGCCATCTCAATGCTGGACTGATAACTATTATTGTAAGCAAACTCGGCCAAAGGCAAGAACTAGTCCCACTGACCCTCGAAATCAATCACACACGCCCTGAGCATGTCCTCCAATATCTGAACTGTACGCTCTGACTGGCCATCAGTCTGACGATGAAATGCTGTGCTGAGGTCTATCTGGGTGCCCATCTCACTATGCAATGCTCTCCAGAAGAGTGAGGTGAACTGAGGACTCGATCTGATATAATGGACACCGGCACTCCATGCAACCGGACTATCTCTCAAATATTGATCTGGGCCAACCTCTCAGATGAATATGTAGTAGCCACTGGAATGAAATGCGGAAATTTGGTCAATCTATCCACAATGACCCAAACCGCGTCAACCTTCCGTGATGTCCGAGGCAACCCAACCACGAAATCCATGGCAATTCCCTCCCATTTCCACTTAGGAATTGGCATCTGTTGAAGTAGGCCTCATAGCCTTTGGTGCTCATACTTAACCTGCTGGAAATTAAGGCACCTAGTTACATGTTCCACAATGTCCTTCTTCATTCGCCTCCACCAGAAATGCTGCTTCAAATCACGATACATCTTCGTAGTACCAGGGTGAATAAAATATCGAGAACTGTGTGCCTCCTCGAGAATCCTCTCCCTCAGGCGATCAACATTAGGAACACATAAGCGGCCCTGAAGTCTTAGAACACCACCCTCACCAATAATAACCTCCTTGGCCTTGCCCTGAACCACTGACTCCCGAAGTCCTGTCAAGCACGGATCATAGAACTGTCGCGCCTTAATCCCTCCCAATAATGAAGACCGATCAACCACATGTGCCAAAACTCGACGAGGCTCTGAAAGGTCTAATATCACCAAGAGATTATTAAAGGACTGAATGTCCAAGGCTAGAGGTCTCTCCTCCGCTGCAATATAAGCTAAGCTACCCATACTCCCAGCCTTCTGGCTCAGAGCGTCTGCCACTATATTAGCCTTGCCCGGGTGATGAAGAATGGTGATATCATGATCCTTCAACAACTCAAGACATCTGCGCTGCCTCGAATCTGTGTAAGTGATGCAAGCTCCGGTGGTCTGTATAAACCCCACAGGACACTCCATACAAATAGTGCCTCCAAATCCTAAGAGCATGAACAATCGCCGCCAACTCCAAATCGTGCATAGGGTAATTATTCTCATGAACCTTCAGCTGGCGTGAGGCATAAGAAATAACTCTTCCCTCCTGCATCAACACGCACCCCAAGCCAACGCGTGAAGCGTAATAATATACCGTGTACACCCCAAAATCGGATGGCAATACTAGAACTAGCGCTAAGGTTAATGCTATCTTGAGGTTTTGAAAGCTCGCCTCACACTCGTCCGCCACCGAAACGGGGCATTCTTTTGAGTCAATCCAGTCAATGGAGCTACAATACAAGAGAAACCCTCCACAAATCGGCGATAATAACCTGCTAGGCCCAAAAAGCTTCTGATCTCTGTAGATGAAGTAGGACCCGACCAACTCTGAACTACCTTCTATCATCTGAGAATCAACCCTGATACCCTCTCCAGATACCACATGCCCCAAAAGTGCCACGGAATCCAACCAAAACTCACACTGGAGCACAACTCTCAAATGCTGCTCGTGCTCCCCCAGGCTACGGGAGTAAATCAAAATGTCATCAATGAAGACAATAACGACGGAATCAATATACGGCCTAAACACCCTATTCATAAAGTCCATAAAGGCTGCTGGGGAATTAGTCAAGCCAAAGGACATCACCATGAACTCATAATGCCCATATCTCGTACGAAAAGCAGTATCCGGAACATCTGAAGCCCGAATCCTCAACTAATGATACCCTGATCTCAATTCATTCTTAGAAAACACACGAGCACCCTGCAACTGGTTAAACAAATCATTGATGCGCGGCAAGGAATACTTGTTCTTAATGGTAACCTTGTTCAACTAGCGGTAGTCAATACACATCCTCATAGACCCATCTTTCTTCTTCACAAATAGAACTGGAGCACCCCACGGTGACACACTCGGTCTGATGAACCCCTTATCTAACAAATCCTCAAGATACTCCTTCAACTCCTTCAACTCTTTCGGAGCCATACGATACAGAGGAATGGATATCGGCTGATTATCTGGAGCTAAATCAATGCAGAAGTCAATATCACGGTACGGAGGCATGCCCGGAAGATCCGAAGGAAATACATCAGCATACTCTCAAACAACCAGCACATAATCAATCTTAGGAGGCTCGGCGGTGGTGTCCCGAACATAAGCAGAATAGGCTAGAAAATAATTCTCGACCATATGTCGAGCCTTCAGGAAGGAAATAACCCGGCTGGCTGAGCTAACTAAAGAAGCCCTCAACTCCAGCCTAGGAGACTCAGGCATGGAAAAAGTAACTGTCTTGGCATGGCAATCAGCATGGCATGATAAGGATATAGCTAATCGATGCCTGGAATAACTTGAAAATCAACCATGTCGAGCAATAAAAGGTCAGTCCTGGTCTCAAACTCACAGAAGGTGATCACACAAGACCGATACACCCGGTCTACCACCACAGACTCGCCCACAGGAGTGGACACATATATATGAGATCCCAAAGAGTCTCGAGAGACATCTAGAAAAGGAGCAAATAAGGCTGAAACATATGGATAAGTGGATCCTGGATCAACCAATACTGAAGTCTCTCTACCACATACTGAGATAATACCTGTGATCACGGCGCCCGAGGCCACTGCATCTGATCTGACCAAAATAGCGTAAAACCTGGCTGGAGCACCTGAAGACTGATCTCCCCCAGAACAAGCTGGAGCTAGCCTCCCCCTCGGGACTGGCCTCCCCCTCTAGGACGTCCCCTGCCAACCTAACCCCTACCTTTAGGCGGTCAAACTGCTGGTGCTGATATCGCGGGCTGGTGACTCTGCTGCACAGCCTTGCCCCGATAGATGGGACAATCCCTCCTGATGTGGCCTAAGTTTCCACACTCGAAGCACCTCATAAGTGACTTATCCTGCTGACCCGAAGAAGAATCCTAAATGACCGGAGGACGATGAGAGCCCTCAGGCATATCACTGAAATAAGGATCGAAGAATCTCTGATAACTGGAATGACCACTGGGAGAACTTTGAATAGCTGGAGGTCGATAGGAGCGCTCTGGCATGACACTGAACTAGGGCCTAACTATGACACCTCGGGGAGGTGGTGGAGGTGCTGCATAAGAAGGCCTGTTGGACTGGCTGCCTTCAAACGGACCCCTGCCCTTAGCTGGAGCACCCCTGAAATCCCCTGTAAATTTGGCCCTCTTGTCCTGCTGACCCTGCTGACCCTTCTCCCTGCTCCTCAATCGGTATCCCTCAAACCGTCGAGCTATCTCGACCATAAGCTGATGTTGCTCCCAAACGCACACGCAAATGTACGTGGTCGACAAGTAATATAGGATTGTAAGTCCAGATATCGTACCCACAGAGACTTGTGATTAACTATTGACTAAATTAAACCCAAACAATTAATCTATTCAAGGGAATACTAAGTATGAATATTTAACTAAAATTAATCTAGAATAGTAAACTATGAATTTAAAGAAACAAATTGGCGAAATTACATATGAATTCAATAAGAGCCGATATTCTAGAGCTATGGGTTAGCAAACAATCCTGTTGAGTTTTCCACTTAAATCGTCTAATTAATTTATCTGGTTTATTGATTGACGAGGTTAATATTGCTCGTAGCCTTCTCCCGAAGTACAACTCGCCTATTCAAGCTAACCTAACGCCTATATTTTTATGAAATTAGGATTAACAAGAATGCATTAATAATTCCCGTATAATAACCAAGCAAGACAATTAGGTATATTCCTATCCTAACCGCAAATCCGCTCCCCAGAAGGGTTAAGATCTTGCTCTACCCAATCTTATATGCAATCTAGAATACCCTCTCCCGAGTTCAATCCTAGATTCGTAGATAGTATTTAATTGGTGATCAAGAAAACAAATAATTAAGCGCAAGATTGAATAAATAAACCAATATGATAAAATAATAAGAAAAATTCAAGCTTCAAACTACAACGTTCATGTAGCACCCAAAACTCTAGAACTAATTAACAATGAAATTAAAGGAAGAGAAGAGAAGAAAAACTAGGTAGAAGCCTCCTTCAAGCGTGGTGTGTGTTCCTCCACGTCAAAATCCCCTCCTGAATCTCCTCTGTTAATCCCCACGTGAATCTCCCCCAAAAGTTGTGTTTTTGGGTCTATTTATAAGTTTGGGACAAACCCTAAACGTGGAGGAGACCTCTATTCAAACCGGAAAACACTTAAAACCTTCAAAACTCGGATTGGACCAGACTAGGGACCCCAGGCGTTAAGCCCCAAACGCCCATTTATAGCCTTGGCAGGCCTGGCATTAGGGCTCTAACGCCCAACTATAGCTTGGGCAGGCCTGGCTTTAAGCCCCAAATGCCCGGCTATATCCCGGGTCACTCCTTTTCGACTCTTGAGCATATTTTTGACGTTTATCCATCCATTTAGCTCGGCTTCCATCTCCAATTCACCTACACACGAAAGAGACTCCATCATGAAAATATGACGTGTATTTTTATCATTAACGCACATAAAATGTAAGGTACATAATGCTTAAAACCATGAATTCTAGCCACGCATCAACTGGTACGGCCTACCCATCTCCACGTCTCGAGCCATGGTGGACCTAATACCTGGATGCAACCCTTCCACAAACCTCCGTCTCTCTCAGCATCAGTGGGTAATATCATAAGAGCATGGCGTGACATCTCTGATAATCCGGCCTCACAATCCTTCACGGACATCTGCCCCTGCTCTAACAGCTCAAACTGACCCCTCGGCTCCTCCCTCTCAGAGGGTGGAATATATCTATCCAAGAACATCTACGTGAACTTCTCCCAAGTGATAGTAGGAGAATCGGATGGCCTGCTGAAAATATATGATTTCCACCACCTACGAGCTCTTCACACTAACTGGAATGTAGTGAAATCCACTCCATGTGACGCTAGGATCCCCATATTATGCAGTCTATCCCTGCACCTATCAATGAAATCCTTGGCATCCTCACCTTGCTCACCCCCAAAGACTGGGGGGCGTAAGCGGGTCCATCTTTCTAACATCTTATAGTGGTCGCCACCCATAACTGGTCTGGGCTCCGGTGCTACCGCTACAGGCTGGGCATCATCCACGTGCTGTGTACCCGAGGTAGGATGTAATGCTGCTGTCGGTCCTGCGGCCTGGGCAGTAGGGGTCTGGGCTTCCCCTCCCGCCTGTGAACTGACATGATCTGCTAGAAATAAACCAGCCTGGGACATTGTGTCCATGAATCTCATCATACGGCCCATGGCTGCTTGGAAGCCTGGCGTTATCATAAAGTCTATGGGTGCCGGATCTGCCAGAGGCATCTCATCTTTCTCCTCTAATATAGGGTCCTTTGGTGGCGTGACCGGTATAGTTTTGGGATGCCCTCGTACCCTACCACGGGCAGGTGCCTTACCCCTGCCCCTACCACGGCCTCGAGTGGCGGGGGCAACACTCTCTCCTGGATCAGGAACATGAGATGCACGCGTCCTCACCATCTGTTATAAAATAGAAGAGTGAACTTAGTAAATCATAGGTTACGCGATAGAGTAAGAACAAGTAGAGGTTTCCTAACACCCTGTAGCTTCCTTAAGATACGTACAGACATCTCCGTACCGATCCGTAAGACTTTACTGGGTTCACCCGGGTCGTGATGGCGCCCAACCGCGGGGTTAGGCAAGCGAGCATGAATTACACTAAGTGTTACCCTTCCCATTTGATTGGTTATTCCAACGTTTACCAGTTTTAAACAATTATTAACATGATAATAACATGTGACATAAAAATAAAGTCGTCTGATACATGAACCAAAATATAAGCATATGTACAAATATACAGCCCAAAACCCAAAATATATGCTACGTGTGTGCCAGGAACTAGTTTCACGAGTACCACGGGCAACTATGTGAATATACAAGGATAACATATATATACACAATCCCATGGTCTGAAGATTATTGTGGAGAAGTGATGTCATTCCATATAGTGTGAGGCCCCACACATGTGGCATCTGAAGATTATTGTGGAGAAGGACACCATCGAGCCAGATCGGTACCACGCCGGTCATGCGTATTTCTACCTACCATGGGTGGATGATGACATAGTGGGAGAAGTCAAGCCAAGGGTCTTCTTTCATTTCGACATGTAGATATGACTCCCTTTTTGGAGGAAATAGGAGGTTTCGCTGGGCTACCCTGGGATAGTCATGGTCCGTTGGTACAAGAAAAAATCGCACTTCTAGGGGGTTTCTGACAGTGATGGGTCTTAGAAAGTGTCACGACCCAAATTCCCACACGCCTCGTGATGGCTCCCAACCGCGGGGTTAGGCAAGCCAATATGAATTACACTAAGTATTACCCTTCCCATTTGACTGGTTATTCCAACGTTTACCAGTTTTAAACAATTATTAACATGATAATAGCCTATGACATAAAAATAAAGTTGTCTGATACATGAGCCAAAAGATAAGCATATGTATAATATACAGCCCAAAACCAAAAATATACGCTACGTGTGTACCAGGAACTAGCGTCACGAGTATCACGGGAAACTATCTGAATATACAAGGATAACATATATATACACAATCCCATGGTCTGAATTAAATAGGCGGGAAAAGGACAAAAGGAAACTCCAGGGTGCTGTCAGAGATCATCAGGAAGAGCAGCTTACTGCGAAGTCGAATCAGCCCAAGTCAGTACCCAACACCGGCCTGACGATTAGATGTACCAGCCACCTGACCTGTACAGTCAAGTACAGAAAAAGAAGAAGTGCAGCATGAGTACATAATAGATATGTACCCAGTGAGTATCCCGCCCAAACTCGAAAGAGTAGTGACGAGAGGTCGACTAGGTACTTACTAAGGTCCTGCAATATAATATATGACGAAATATGGCTAAATCAATAGGCATGGGAAATAGTGAGCAACAAGTATATAGTAAATAACAAAATCCAAAAAACACTTGAAAAAAAGGAACCACAAAGTACCAAAAGCTTCTCTTAACCAATACCTGACATTCCAGTTTTAAGTGACTTATAACTCAAGTGATGATACACATACTAGGACAAGACAACCGGCCGAGTCATAAGGGTGGTCATAGGGATTGAGGTAATAAGCTAACCCACGATCGTGCATCATCCCTGCGACTCGTGTGTTGACTTGATAATAATAAGGTGACCCACGACCGCACATCGTACCTACGACTCGTGTGCTGACTCGATAATAATAATAAGCTGACCCACAACCGTGCATCATACCTTCGGCTCATGTGCTGACTAGATTATAATAATAATAAGCTGACCCACAGCCGCGCATCATACATGCAGCTCGTGTGCTGACTTGATCTTAAGTGTGTATATATATAAATATATATATGTACCAACTCAACACTGAACTCAACAGGACCGTGTCAGTGCTACGGATAGCCAACTAAGATCTGAATCATAATTTTTCATGTTTCCATATCACCTCAACAATAATTTCAACTCTTAACACATAAAAGGTACGAATAAGGAAAATATTTGCATGCTCGTGAGTCCTAAAGCTACGCGATATAGCAATATAGTCGCCACGTACGGACTCTCGTCACTTGGTACGTACGCGGCCCCCACAACATGTATACATAGCAAATAAGGGAGCTATGGGGACGAAACCACTCCTCGGATCAAGGATGCGCCCGACTCTCCGAAATCTACCCTCGACGGCTCACAACTAGCCAAATATAGTTTAATGACATCAATGATGCTCAAAGTAGGGAAATTATTCTAATTTACCCGATATTCAACATTCATGAGAACTCCCAAAAAACCAACCCTGAGCCCACACGCTTGGATTCCAAAAATTCTCGAAGGGATCACTCACCCGAAGCTTAAGGATCATAATTACGTCACTTTTCTGGAATGCATGTTTAACATCGGGTGGTTTATCAAATTCTTAAGAACCATAACTTGTACTACCCAATTCTTGATTTTTTTGATATTTTAGTAATCAATTCTAGCTGAATTCCATGTAAAGATTTAGGAAAATAGAGAGGAGTTACTCACCTTAGCACTATATAGGTCGTGGGCGTGCTGCTCAAGATTGGAGGCCCTCTAATGTAGTTTGTGTATGAGAAAAATTAGGACAATCCTGTTTTTAAAACATTTAAAGGGGTCTACCTACAGAGGTTTCTGCACCTGCGACCCAGGGACCGCACCTGCGGTCCCGCACCAGCGAGAAAATAACCGCACTTGCGGAAAATGGCGAGGGGGCTGGGGATCGCACCAGCGGAAGGTTTTTCGCACCAGTGGACCCGCTACTACGGAAATGGTTCCGCACCTACGAAGGCTGGGGGCCCGCTGGATTTACGCACCCGCGAGGCTGGGACCGCAGGAGTGGTCCCGCACCTGCGGTCACACCAGCAACAGCTGCACCACCAATTGTTTTAGCTGGTTTTTGGCCTCATTAGGTGCCCGGGAGGCACCTGCGCCCACCCGAGACCTAATCCAAATATACCAACGAGTCCCAAATCATAATACAGACTCGCTCGAGCCTTCGAAACACCCAAAACAACACTAAAACTCAAAATCACACCCCTAAACCGCAAGAACCAAACTTAGAAATTTTCAGTTTTCTAGACTTCGCTCATAACGCGCCGAACCGACCTATAAAACTCGGAATAACCTTAAATTTTTCATGAAAGTCATAATTAACATAACAGAACTATTCCCGGTCTCGAAATTCCATTCGGACCTCGATAACACAAAATCATATCCCAAACCAAAATATGAACTTAAGGAACTCTATTTCAATATTGGGTGCCGAAATGCCCCCGGGTCATCAGAAACCTTATCCAAACATACGCCCAAGTCGGAAATAATCACATGAAGCTACTAGAACTGACAAAACTCGATTCCAAGGTCGTTTACCAAAAATACTGACCGAAGTCAAACTTGGCCTTAAAGGCCAACCTTAAGGAACCAATTGTTCCTATTGCACTCAAAACACCTTCGAAACCCGGACCACCAGTCCCCGCAAGTCATAAATCATAAAATGTCTCTATGGGAAGTTTGATTTAGGGTAACGGGGTCCGATAGCGCAAAACGAACGGTCGGGTTATTACAGAAAGAATGACGAGTTAGCCTTCCTAAAGAAGTCCTACATACCTACCGACTTCCTTTACGAGCGATATGGGCATAACACATCCTACCGTATTTTTCATGAAGAGTTTGCCATCACTTCCCTGGGAAGGATTAACCATTGGGTTTTTGTACATGATTCACACTCGGTTGGCTATGGTAACAAAGGCTTTAATGGAAGGATTGAGGGAAATACTTACACCATTGTCCCAATGATCATACTTGAGATATACCGAGCCCTGGACCATCTCAAGAAGGGATTCACACATTTTGAGGGTTGCAATTTGTTGCTACAGATATGGTTGTTGGAGCATATTCAAAGAGGAAATACCGTCAGCACTTTCCACGAAGACCATGGAATGACCACATAGCTTTCCACCATCCAAAAAGAATGACTTTCAACCCAAATAGGTTTGCACAACCGGAAATACAATAGATTGGGTACACTTTTTCAGCGATCTGACTGATGACAAGGTCTATTGGATGTTCGAGTGGTTCCCTACTAGCGATTTCATCATCTGGTCCAGGGATGTTCCTCATTTGGTGCTGATCGGGTTGAGGGGCCTATATCCTTATGTTCCTTTCAAAGTCATGAGACAGGCTAGGAGCAAACAAGTCATACAGCGAGTCTCCAAGATGAGTCATTACAAAGCATATTTTCAAAGTGATGTCATTCCATACAAGTGTGAGGCCAAACACATGTGGCATCTGAAGATTATTGTGGAGAAGGACACCATCGAGCCAGATCGGTACCATGCCGGTCATGCGTATTCCTACCTATCATGGTGGATGATGATATAGTGGGAAAAGTCGAGCCAAGAGTCGATCGAGGAAACAGGGTCATAGATGAAGTTGCTGAAGCACATGTGAAATACAAGAGGTTGCGCAAAAGAATCCTTGAGTCCGAGGCCAGGCATCTGGAACAATACAGGGTAGATATGGAATCAATCAATTAATGGAGGGAAATTTCTATAAAGTCAACCGAAAGGTTGGATTATTTAGAGCATGGTCTGATGGAACTTGAAGGGAAGATTAGGAAAATGATAGTGGATTGTCGGAATGCAGAAGGCAACGAAGGAGGATACCTAGCAAGGGCGTAACTGCTGCTGGATATGCGACCTGGGAAATCTGATCGATGGGACCAAGAAAGCCAAGCTTGAAGAGGGTCCCTCTGGGAACAAGTAGAGTAGAAGCATTGCTTGCTTGGTTTTCTAGAGTCGTTTTAGAATTTGATTGTCATAAAGAAAATGCCACTAGCAACTCTTTTTGATTATTTTCATTTTAGAGGTTTGACTTATTTATTATATTAATGATATGAGGCAATTATTGGCATTAAGTTTCTCCAAATCTACGTGTCCCTAGGCCTACCTCAGGCATAATGAGGTCCCCAAAATTAGGACGCGAATTTATGATGCATGTTTAAATACTGCAAATATCCTTTCCGAAATTCCCTACTGACTTGTTTACCTTTTTGCTTTTTATTTGTTTTGATTATTCCCATCCCCTAAAGTTGGTTCGTGCATACTGGCATCCTCAACATATCATACCAGATCTAGAGGCCCTCCATTTCCTCCTCCTCCAAGTGATCCGAAAAGCAAGGAAAATGCTAAGATAGATGGAATAAGTGGTATCGGGAAAGATAACGTTGCGCATGTGGAAAATGTTGAAACTTCAGACGGTCGGAGTACTCCGGTGGAGAACGATTTGGTTTTACGGCTGGAGTAGAAAATACTGGAATTGCAAGGGGAAATTGAGTAGGTCAGCAACTTGGCAAACCTTTTCCTCACTTTAAACGTCCCGGACATTAACCAACAAAATGCCCAGAACCCAGCACCTCCTCAAAATACACCAAACCAACATCCACAAAATCCTCCCGCACCTCATCAAAATGCCCCACCTCATGAAAAACCTAACCATCCACCAGTACCAATTCCTCCTGAACACCAACACCGTCCAACTCAGTATTGTCACACCTCTTTTTTCCGACGAGAGTTGGATATGGGAGTTTTTTCCAATTTAAGTGACATTATGCGGATTTGGGATTTATTTATTGGTTTCAGAGTTGCCACCTGGATTTTTTACAGTGTTCCGGGACACTATTTATTTATTGAAATCCCAAACCGAGGAAATTTTGACTCTGTTTAAAATGACTGCGACCAGAAATCCGAGTAAGGAATTCTGTTAACCCGGGAGAAGGTGTTAGGCACTCCCGAATTCCGTGGTTCTAGCACGGTCGCTTAACTATTATTATTTGGCATAAATTGTCTGATTATTTACATATTTTTGGCTATTGTGCTTTTAGCCCTTTTCGCTTTTAGCCGCTTCTATTATTTATGGACTTATCTTGAAAACAAGTCACGATGGTGTGCACTTGTCATTTTTAGACACATTATAATTACGCCACATGAAATGCACCCGTAATTACAACATGTGATTTTTATTATAATTTGAAGTTGAAGACGGGGACATGAGTTGTCGCTCCCGAGTGTTGGTTAGGGTAGCTTTGGTATAATATTTGATTTTTATCAAAATTTCGAACTAAAGGTATTCATTCTACCTAGAAGATCTCCTAAAGCGCTATTCATTGCTCTAAGAGAACATCTTATAGGCTATGGCCTCATCTAGCCCCGTTTTATCACATTAGGCCATCCTAAGTCAGCCCTCCTTGTAATAGGACTACTAGTTCTGAAAAGAATTTGTTTTTAGCCAACGATGGCAACTGTGGGAATCAGAACATCCCTTGTTCGTTCAGATATATACACTTATGAAATCCAGATATCTAAATATGTTACTTGTTAATTCTGATACGAATGGGCAAGATGAAACCACTCTACTTCTTCCAGAATTTTATGATTTCTAAAGGATCATACCACAGGCAGTTTTATTAATTTTGAAATAGTAATCCTTACCAATTCTAAAGAACATAATCTCACGCATCTAATGTATTTAAGTTCACACATATGTATACATTGATTTTTGCAAATTAAGACACAAGACAAACTGAAGATAATCTACTGATTCTATTCATGTTGAAACTCCGCTGAATTTGAAATAACCATTTTTTCCAAAATCCAAACGGGGTGTTTATACAGATTTTACATACGTTCTTTTGTCTAATATCATTGCAGAATAGAAAAAATGTAAACCCAAAATTTCAGGAACATGAATAAAACTGAAATTAAGCGTACAGTCCAGTCTTAAATTACATTACAATGAAAAGCTAAAGAAATCTAGGGGGATTATAACTTGACTGCCTCTATACACTTTCCAGAATGAAAGAAAAATAAAAATAAGA
>MDKI01046115.1:0-54335 GCA_005239505.1 Nicotiana paniculata | reverse complement strand
CAATTGTAAAATCACTGTTGTTGGGCGTGGTTCACCCAACCCCAACTTCTTGAACACAGATAGAGGCCTCAATTAATGTTTGCCCCAAGATCGCACAAAGCTCGCCCGAGTGCATGCTTACCAATTGAGATTTGGATAGTAAAACTACCCGGATCTTTTAATTTCTGAGGTATCTTGCTTTGAATTCTTGAGCTAACTTCCTCAGTGAGCGCCACGGTTTCGAACTCATTCAACCTTCATTTATTGGCCACAATGTCCTTGATGTATTTAGCATATTTGGGCACCTCCTGCAGAATGTCTACCAGTGGGATATTGATTTGTACCTGCTTCAAGAGGTCAAGAAACTTTTTGTATGCTGCATTATCTTTCACCTTTTTGCAACATTTGAGGGAATGGAGGGGGTACCCTCGCAACAAATGGTGGGGGTTGCTCAGCCACCACCTCCTTTGCTGGCTTATTTGATTCTTTCGGGTTGTCTGATGTTGATTCAATAGTAGCTGGTTTCTTATTAAAAGTTACCAGATTTCTCTTTTTGGACTGGACTTCTTCCAATTGGTTCCCATTCCTCAATGATATAACATTCATATGCTTTAGGATTAGCTTCAGTGTCACTTGGAAGGGCCCCCGTTGGTCGGGTATTTTGAGAACTAGCGAGTTGCCCACTTGACGTTCTAAATTTCTCATCACTACAGTCTAGGCTTGGTGGTCAGCCATTATTTTCTGATTGAAAGCAAGTTGGTCGTTCATTATTCTCTTCATAATCTCCTCGAGGCTTACTGATGGTTCAGCCTGAGGTGGTTTGTACTGCTATTGAGGTGCTGGATGCCTGTAGTGATTCTGAGTGCTTTGATTTCCACTCCAAGAGAAGTTTGGGTGGTTTCTCCAGTTGGGGTTATAAGTTTTTCCCACAAAGCAGACAGACTCTGGATTAACCGGGCATAAATCACTCAAATGACCCTCTCCACAGACTTCAAAAAATACCTGAATCTGTTGCACTGGTTGAGCCTGTTGCACTGGTTGAGATTGTTGCTTGTTAATGATCAGGTTCATCTGATTTACTTGGTTAGTCAATGTGGAAATCTGATCTGACAATGCTGAGACCATATCTAGTTCAAGAACCCCTGGTGACTTTTGAACCACATTTCTCCCCATCTCACCTTGCTAGTCTGGGTTGGTTTTGGAGAATTTATTCAGTAATGCAAATATTTCATCATAATTATTCTCCAACACCTGACCTCCGGCTGCTGCATCTACCATAATTTTTGTTTGCGGATGGAGCCCTTCACTGAATGTGTGAACTAACACCTCGTCTGTCTGATTGTGATAAGGGCAATCTCTGAGTAGCCCCTTGAACCTTTCCCATGCTGAATATAAAGATTCACCCATTTTCTGTTTAAAGAAGACTATCTCACTCCTGATCTTTGCAGTCTTTCCCGAGGGGAAGAACCTTGCAAGAAATTTTCTCGCCAAATCGTTCCATGTTGTAATGGAATTAGCTGGTTCTGCCTTCAGCCATCGCTTTGCTTCGCCCAATAGAGAGAATGGGAAAAGCGTGAGCCTCACATAATCTGGCATGACCCCGTTAGTGATATAAGTATCACTAATCTCCAAGAAGTTCAAAATGTTCTGCTGAGGATCCTCGTGTGGAAGGCCCATAAACTGGTCGTTTGCATGAAGTAGCTGGATCATGCTCTATTTCAGCTCGAAGTGCCCAGTGATTCTGGGCTTCACTATGCTGGAGGTAACATTAGCAATACTGGGCATTTCCACCTTCTGAACAACCATGTGTTGTTCCTCTGCCATGTTCACAGGAAATCGGATGAAGTCTTGAATATTGTCTGTATCTCTTGCTACTCACAACTCTTGTGAAATGTTCTCTCAGGTTCGGGGTCAAAGCCGCCAAGTCTGTCCTGGCTTCTAACTTTACGCATTCAATCGAAGTTCCTAAGATTAGAGCAAAAATCACGTGATGTTAGACTCAATGAAATAAACAATTAAAGCAAGTAACTAGAAAGTAGTCTATATTCAAGTCCCCGGCAACGGCGCCAAAAACTTATTAGTCCCAAACGCACACGCAAGTATACGTGGTCGTAGCAAGTAATATAATGTTAAATCGAATGTCGAACCCACATGGACTTGCGTAAACTACTTGAAAATCAATCTAATTGTTATTTAAATCAAGCCAAAATAAAATCCAGGAATGTAACTATTTTGTACTACGATTCTATGAAAGAACTAATTATCAAGTAACGAGAGTATTGTTGTGTGTATTCAGTAGAGACAAATATTCCAGGGTTGTGATCAATTCACCACTCGTATTGCATTCTAATTAACTCTCCCTTTCATATAATCCACTCATGGTTGCTAATTAATCGATAATTGTTCTCATAGCCTTCTCCCGAAGCACTACTCACCTATTCTCAATAGATTGACGCCTATATTCCTATGAAATTAATCTATTAGAACGCACTAAGATTATGATGTTTAATTAAGCACGGTGACTAGGTATATTCCTATCCTAACCACAAATCCACTCCCCTGAAGGGTTAAGATCGCGCTCTCTTCAATTCTTCTCTAATCTATATACGACTTTCCCAAGCATAACATAGATAGTATATAGAACCTAACTGCTGGCCAGACAATTAAGCAATTAAACACAGAATTGAAGAAACAACCATATATTGAGTGAACTATAGTCTAGGTTAAATTAATGTCGAATAACAATATTCATGGCTAAACCACACCCCAGAACAATGGGTGTTTAGCCACTCATGTTAAAATCAAACAATTGCATAAGTGTTGCATAAATTGAAAATACTAGAATAAGATGAAGAAAACTGAGAAATCCTTCGATTCCTAATGATCCCGTGTGTATCCTCTCTCCAAAATTAGCATCCCCTCCTTCAAAGTTGTATTTTTTGGTCTATTTATATGTTTGGGACAAACCCTAAACGTGTAGGAGACTTCTATTCAAATCGAGAAACACTTAAAACCTTCAAAACTCGGATTGGACCGGACCAGGGACCAGACTTTATGGCCCAAACGCCCCGATAAAGCCTGGCCAGGCCTGGCGTTAGGGCTTAAACGCCCCCCCAAACGCCTGGTCCTACCAGGATTTATAGCCCAAACACCCAGCTATAGCCTGGTATGACCAGGCTTTACCTGGATATAGCCCGGTTCACTCTTTTTTGACTCTTGAGCGTATTTTTGACATTTATGTATCCATTTAGCTCGACTTCCATATCTAATTCACCTACACATGAAATAGACTCCATTATGCACATACAACGTGTATTTTTTATCATTAATGCACATAAAATGTAAGGCACATAATGCTTTAAACCATGAATTATAGCCACACATCAGTATTCTTAATAAAAATATTTTTTTACACTCGTTAATTTTAAATCAATATTATTTGATCAAATTTTGCATGCCATTATTTGGGTGCTTATTTTAGTCCATAAAGAGACTTAACAAGTCTGCACACCTTCTTTTCATTTCAGGAACCACAAACCCTTCAGGTTGTTCCATGTAGATTTCTTTCATCAAACTCAATTTAAGAAGGTTGTATTCACATCTATTTGATGGATTTCAAGATCATACACTATAGACTATACTACTAACATCCATATATACGTAATACTCGTAATCGACGAGTATGTGCCAAAATAGTCAAGACATTCTCATTGTCTATACCCTTTGATAACAAGTCTTGCCTTATACATGCCAATAGTGCCATCATCTTTTATTTTTTCTTGAAAATCCATGTGAAACCTGGCGGTTTGTTCCCTAGAGTAAGATTAACTAACTACCAAGTATGATTAGTTAATGCGTATTCTATCTCACTATTGACTGTTTCTTTCTGAATAAGACATAACTTCTTTAAAAATTTGAAGCTCATTTTCCAACAAAAATATCAGAAAATATGATCTAAAGGTAGTAGTTGTCCTTTGACATTTACTACGCCTTGGGTTCTCCTCATTAGGTGTATTTTTCTTTGCTTCTTTCCGAGGTCACTTAGATTTTTTTTACTAGACGATGAACATTCCTTTCCCTTTTTTATACGGTTAAATATTTTCAAAGAATGGGGCACCATATGATTCTTCACCGTATGATATGATTTTTTGAATTTCCTGATTTGTGAACTAGAAATTGATATGCTTTACTGTTGGTTGCAAATCCTATAAAAATAGGAATTTGATCTATAGTTCATGTGACAACTTATGTATTTTATCAATAAATAATAACAAACATTGCTAAATTCTCATAGATTGTTGGAGATGTTACTTTATATAAAACTCCTTGAAACCGCACTTTAATGGAGAGTGAGATTAATAGGTTAATTGACGAACGGTCCTGTCTATCTTTAAGTACAATAACATTACACCCTCCATACCTATTCTAAAAAGAACAAAACTGGATGGGTCTAGGGCATCTGCAACCTTCACTCCAAATCTTTACTCCAAAATGGAGTAAACTAACTCCAACCATTACTCCATGTTTTAATCCAAAAAAGAATATTCCTTTTTATATACTTCTCTTCTTCTATATTATATTATTATCTTTTACTTAAATTAATTTTTTTTTCATTAAACAAATCCTATCTCTTTTTTATTTTTTACATATTCATCCCATATAAAATTCATATTTCTTTCTTATATAACCATTTAAAATAAAAATATTTTATACCATAAAATTTTAAATAATATAATTTGTACGCAAATATTATAGATTATACATATTAATGGATAATTCAAATAAAATTAAAATCATTGAGATACAAGATAATTCGATACATATTACATGTAGTTTAAAATTTATAACAAAATTAACTTACAATTCTACATAAAAATAATATATGCACTGTCACAACCCAAAATCCACTATCGGTCGTGATGGCAGGTAATGCCGCTGTCAGGCAAGCCGACAATGTTTGATCCACTTAATTACCTATTTTATTCCTTTGAAATTATAATTCCATTAATTAAATAATATGAAATAGAATTTACAGGGTGAAACAATGATAATTACATGAACTATGATATTAAAAGTCCAGTAGGAACCCCCAAAACTCGGTGTCACAAGTGCATGAGCATTAACTAGGAAAATATGATAAAATACAACATCTGTCTGAAATACAAATTAGACAGGAGAATGTAAATAACTCTGATGGAGACTCTGTGTGTTGCGGACCCGTAACATGGGATGCAGCTCACCTAAGTTTTCGTAATAGTCGTGCCTCTGCGCCAACAAGACCAGTAGACATATATGTACCTACACAAAATGTGTAGCAAGTGTAGCATGAGTACGTAAATCAACGCGTACCCAATAAGTATCTAGTCTAACCTCGAAGAAGTAGTGACGAGGGGCCGGCTTCGGCACTTACTATGGGCTAACAATAATGTACTAATATTATAATTAAGCATGGCTTTTACAAATACAGCTGAAAACTCAATAACAAGGAATAAATAAACAATTATGTCCCTAATAAGTAAATCCAAAATTTATTTCCATTATTTAACAAATTTTATCTCTCAAGCCAATGAAACAATATCAATTATAATTGGACTTCAAGAATTATTACGAACGAATTATGCCGAGGTCGTACGGCCTGATCAAGCATACAAATATATAATTATAGAGAGTCAAACAACACGAACCATAAATGCATCTATATGTTATCGAGGCATTCGGCCCCCTCCACAAAAAGAGAAAAATACATTAAAACAACCGATTCAAGATTTATTAAGAGGCTAATATCCAAAGAAATACAAAGTCTCATTAATGGTCAAGGAACCCGTCCAAAACTCAAGTAAATGAAGTTTAATCTTTTACAATTCCTTTATCAAGTTCCAATATGAGTTAAGCAATTAAATTAACAAGTCGGGTGCAAATATCGCAAGTATAACATGATTTAGGTCCTAGACTACCCGGATATAAGTATATTTAGTAGCTACGCACGGACTCTCGTCACCTCGTGTGTATGTAGCCACAACAAATAGAAGCACACATTAATCAATTCACCTATGGGGTTAATTCTCTCTTACAAGGTTATAAAAGAGACTTATCTCGTCTTAAAGTCCACTTTTCGGTCACAAATTTTCTCAAAAGCCCCAACTTGGTGTCGTTCAATCCAAAACTAGTCAAACAACTTGTAAATTAATCAAAAATACTTGAAATTTAACAATTTATAACGATTCCCAACGTTGCGCGAAAAGTTGACAGTGGGGCCCATGTCTCGGAACCCGGCGAAACTCACAAAATCCAATAACACATTCAATTATGGGTTCGACCATGCTAATTTCTTTCAAATCAGACTCTGAATCGGTATTCAAAAGTCAAAAATTTGTTTTGTGAAATTATAGAAATTTTATCCGATTTATTCATGAAAAATCAATAATCTAACGCCGAAAATGAAGATTAATCCATGAAATATAATCACAAGCGAGTCAAGAATGCTTACCCCAAGTTTTGTGGTAAAATTTCTCTCCAAAATCGCTAAATCCCGAGGTTCCCAACTAAAAATACAAAATAATGGCTCAAAGGTCCGAAATAGAGGATTTATAACACTACCCCAACTTCCTTCTTCGCGTTCGCCAGCCTCTTATCGCGTTCACGATGAACAACATTCTCAAAAATCATTTCTAAACTCTTCTCAGACTGCCTCTAGTATAATGGTCATAACCTTTTGTACAAAACTCCAAATGAAACATTCTTTAACTTATTGAAAATTAGACACCAATATATACAACTTTTGTGTTTTGTTCATCTCCTAATCTTTTATAGATATCGAGATATAAGCTGCCAAAGTCAGCCTTGTGCAACACATATTTCTTCTTCGCGATTTCCAAACATCTTCCCGGACAGACTATAGTGTACCAACCATAACTTTTTTTACATAACTCCAAATTCCAATTGGTTTAATTTTATAAACACTACACACAAAGTTTTACAACTTTTATTTTTGGATCATATCCAAATTCCTTATAGATTGCATGATATAAGCTTCCAAAATCGGACGACAGACAGCAGGAAGTCCTTCTTCGCGAACGCGAGAATCTCTTTGCGAACACGAAGAATAAAGTCCCAGCAGCAAAATCCTTCTTCGCTAACGTGAGGGGATCCTCGTGAACGCAAAGAACAACACCAGACATCAGAAAACCAGCATCTAAAGTAGCCTAAAATGATCCGTTAACACTAGAAACATACCCGAAACACACCCGAGGCCCCCTGGACCCCTACCAAATATACCAAAAGTCCTAAAACATCATACAAACTTAGTTGAGGCCTCAAATCACATCAAAAAATGCTAAAAACACGAACACCCCAAGCCTAATGAAACTAAGAAATTCCAACTTCTACATTTGATGCCGAAACTTATCAAATCACGTTCGATTGATCTCAAATTTTGCACACAAGTCTTAAATGACATAATAGACCTATTCCAATTTCAAGAATCAGATTTCGACTCCGATATCAAAAAGTCAACTCCTGGTCAAACATCCAAGCCTTCCATTTCCAACTTTTGTAATTTCAAGCCAAAATCAACTACGAACATCCAAATAATTATCCGGACACACTCATAAGTCCAAAATCACCATACGGGACTAATCCCATGCTCGGAACCCCAAAAGGACGTCGATAACATTAAAATACACTTCAACCCAAATTCATGAAATTCTTCCAAAATGCCAACTTTCCACAATAATCGTTGTAACGCTCTCGGGTCATCCCAAACCCGATCCGGGCATACGCCAAGTCCACAATCATGATATGAACCTATTGGAACCTTCAAATCCCGATTCTGAGGTCGTTTACTCAGAAGTCAAACCTTAGTCAACTCTTCCAACTTAAAGCTTCCGAAATAAGAATTCTCTTTCCAAATCAACTCCAAACTTCCCGAAATTCAATTCCAACCTCATTTACAAGTCGTAATACCTGAAGTGAAGCTACCCAAGGCCTCAAACCGCTGAGTGACGCGCTAGAGCTCAATATGACAGGTCGGGTCGTTACATTCTCCCCTACTTAAACATACGTTCGTCCTCGAACGTGCTAAGAATTGCTCCAGAGTTTTCCGAAATCACTGTTCAACACCTTGTGCACATTATCTCAAGCTAGTCTGAAGATCCTCCCTTTCATTTAGTCAAATAAGCCTTATAGCCAAATTCCAGCATCGGAAATCCTATACCAGGCCTGCTTTCAGCATACGATACACCGTATCATTCACTACATCTCGCACCAAAACATGATTGTATACCCTTACTGAATTCACACCATGCACCGCATAATCCATATGACCATAATAACATCCTCTGACAACAATAGTCGTAATTCCACGAATCTGATGCCCACAACACACCTCATGACGCATGTAAGTCTGTTCTGACTCTCGCAATTCTGCCATGACGGAAGAGATATGTAGAAATTCATAACCACCTACCGAATCAACAAATCATTGAGTCTCTTCTCCTGACAAGAACCATTGCCTCAATCTGAAATACATAACTATATTTTCTCCTTAATATGCCTTACATAAATCTGATCGCACTGATTTCAGGTTCAATAATCTCGTCTCACCCAGTACAAGCTACTCCGAAAATAAGCCACCGCAAACACTATCCAAGATTTCATATGACGCCATCAATGCGCCCACAAGCTACAACTGGAGTATGACACATAAGGAAGAACGAACTCTGGAAAAGAACTATCCAGCCCGTGTAGATAATAAAACATCCATCAAATACTATGAGCCTTTCTTAGAGGAAAGAAACAAGACACACAAAATAAATATCAGGGATCGTGCTTAACATCTCACTGTTACAGCGTGCAACTCGATCCAATGTGACACTGTTGTGTCATGTAACACAATCCGTAAATCATACCCTGTGGCGGGGTGCCACCCGATCCAAACAATATAACCATGGCGGCGTGCCACCCGATCCAAACAATATAACCGTGGCGGCGTGCCACCCGATCTGCTCATGACAATCAAAAGAAAACACACGTCAAGCTGTAATGCTTATACTCGCGAAATTTCCGAATATCAACCACAAGCACACCAAGTGCATAATACAAATCCTGGGGAGACGGATAGCGCTAAATGCTATCAAACTCAAGCACAACTAAGGTGCAATATATGATCTGCATCTCGAGAGCCATCCTGCTCACATAACACCACCATTATGCTGGACCTTAACACATGTGCGAATAATCAAGTTGTCTCACAACCCACATGGCACAATAAAGTATTACATGAAATAGTTGACGACGAAAACAACATCCAATATTGAATACTCCTCCATAAGAAATACTATGTTGAATGAACACTCCCGGCCTGGTGTAGAGCACACATCCACATTTAGACCCATCAATGGACCTCAAGCCGATTCTGATTATACCGTACTGGGATAATAATCTTTCAAGGATCCACAATAACCCTTTTCCTTGACACATAAGAATGTCCATCAAACCCGGAACAAACTCACGTGGTCCACAGCCCAAGGAATAGAATGCCTCTCAGGCATGAACTCTCACACTTGTGATATTACCATAACCTCCATCTTTGGTTTCAATATTAAACAATCAAGTGACTGACATGTCACACTTATATAAATCTTCCTGTGGGGAACGCTCCCAAAACATTCCGCTTAGGTAGAAAAGTCCTTACATCCATACCACCAACCGTTCTAATTCTGTAAAGTGAATCAATAATCCGCAAGTCAATACACAAAACCTCTTCCAAAGGACACCATCCTCTGGTGACACTAAAGAAAATTCCAGCTTACTCTGAAAATCTAAATTCACTCCTGCTCATCCGAGCTCGTAACATTCTATCAACACCGAACCGCAATTTTGACCTTCAACTCCCAGTTCCGATGCCGCTCATTGCATCATCATGCCGCTATACGTGATTACTAGAACTCATCAGAACTCCTGAATTACTAGTAAAATAATCACTTCCTTGGCTAGAAAACTTTTCACTTGGCTCATTTCAGAAGAACCAACGCAACACGCAATTGAATTCTCAAACCACAAAAAAATACAAACCTCAAGTCGTGATCTAAACCGCCATAACTCTTCCAGAATCCATTCATATAATAAAGCCATTCAAATCAAATACCTCCCAAATCAACCAAGTTGTGGTGGCGCTCAATCCCAAGTGTATAACCACAAACTACATGTATAACTTCATGCTGAAGAAACTGATCACTGCCACAATCGTGTTGATTCATCCATTACCAACCAAGCCACTTCTTCCAATTTACCGGGACTTGCCATAGAAATAATAATAGCCCCATTCAAAACATAACGAAACCCAACAACCCTCATCCCGAGTGAAATCCACAAGATCACATTATCTCAATACCCAGGAACCATCTCATATTCTCCTTACGCGCACAATAGCATCACCAACTGGTACACCCGTTCTGCAAGATCTTTCGCGAATCCGAAACTATTTCCTCCCTTCCTCCAATGCTGCACTGCATACCTAATGATACCATAGAACATCCCAAGTCCTTAGGCACTCACTTAAATTCTTGAACCCACTAGGACCACTGTTGAGAGTCACCCACTCTGACGTGGCCCTGAATATAAGCCAAACTCTAGTGCTCTGCTAGCACGTGAACACCCTATTAAAGAAGCACCCGACTGAATTCTTTTCCTTGTACATTACACCCGTAAGAAGCATAAACTCTGAGTCTTTCCAAAACCTGAACATGAATTAATAAGGCCCAAATATAGCACGCATTCCTCAAATCATTTGCTCGAATTACCACTTACGTTTTCTTTCCTTAGTCATAATGACCCACCAATACACCGTTGACCAGAAACTGCACAAGTAGACAACCATACAATCCAATCATAGACGCTGAGGATCCCCCACTTAGCTTGAGTCTACAATTTCATAATCCTGGAACCCACCAAGATCCCTCCTTCCTAATTACCATGATCTCACACAATCAACTCGCCAAGTTTCTCGAGATCCTTTTGTTAAACATTGATGAACATTCTAAATCACTAGCCATATTCACATATTCGAACTCTTACTGGATAGCAGTAGAATTTTTCGTAGAAGCTTCATCAACACCACGCAACCACTAACCTGCTCACAGGAGATAACCCACCTGTGGAAATTCCATGCCGACATCTTCCAACGATGCTACACTGGGTGCAATTACTATGAAATCAGTAAACCTCCTGAGCCCGTGCTCACTCACCAGTTGTACAAGTTCGTTCACTCCCCATTGACATCAACTAAAAGAGCGACAATATATTCCAATCCGAAGTCATGTTGTATTCCCTTCATATCAAGCAAACTCCTTTCTGTCATATCCAATCTTCCTAGGTATAGCAGCCAACATTCCAAATTAAGCACGTAGACCTAGTAACTGTCCACTATGATTCCCAAATCACTCTAAACTTTTCTCAAATCATGTGGATATCCTACCACAGAATCCATACGCTACTCTACCACTCACACAGGTTCCATTAAATTCGTATGATGATTTTGGACTTGGGCGTATGTTTGGAACGGGTTTTGGATGACCCGGTTGCATTTCGGTGCCATATAATGGAATATGATTCTTGAAGTTCTATAATTGAGGTTTGGAATGTGTTTTGAGGTTATCGAGGTCCAAACGGAATTCCAAGACCGGGAATAGTTCCATAATGTCATTTAAGACTCGCACGCAAAATTTGGTGTCATTCAAAGTAGTGTAAGTACGTTTCGGCGTGTTGGAATAGATTTAAGCACTTGAAGTTAATAAGTTTGCTTAAATTGGTTTAGGGTGTGATTCTTCGTTTTAATGTTGTTTTGAGCGTTTCGAAGGTTCGAGCGAGTCCATTTTATGATTTAGGACTTGTTAGTATGTCTGAACGAGGTCTCGGGGGCTCCGGATGTCATTTGGACGTCATGCAAGGCGAGTTCAAGCTCAAAGTAAGTTGTTGGTGCACCAGTTCTGGTGCGACCGCACCTGCGGTTGGCCAGTCGCAGGTACGAGACCACAAAAGCGGCCGGAGCCTCGCAGATACAGCCTTTGAGTGTATGTCAGGTTCTGCAGATGCAGCCCCCCTTTCCCAAGTGCGGTCCGCAGGTGCAGGCACCATTTCGCAAGTACAATCCCTTGCCAGCCTTCCACCTTCCGCACAGGCTGACTATGGCCTGCAGAATCAAGACCGCAGATGCGGTCCACGCATCGCATGTACAAAAATGACTAGAGGCAGTAAGTTGTTTTAAAAACGGGACTTAGGCTTATTTGGGGTCATTTATCACATCCTTGGGCGATTTAGGAGCTTCCAAAGGGGGAATTTCAACTTAGCATTTAAGAGGTAAGTTATTACTACTTGTTCTGAGTTTAGTACTTGATTTGGGTAGATTAATACATAAAAATTAGTGAAAATTATGGGTTTAGAGTAAAACCTAGGCTTTTGATAAAAATGGGATTTGACCACAAAATTGTTATGGAACCTAGTAAAAATCATATATTAATGATCCTTAGGTATAGGTAACGACTTCCCTTAAGAATTCCCGGAACCCCGCCTGGGGGTGAATATTGGGAACCTTGCTTTTGGGGTTGGATAATCACTTTAATAGCTAGAATATGAACTTGTAAGCCTATAATGATTGGTTTTTACGTTATTTGAATAGTTTCGGATTGTGCGGCTCCGGTTTGAGAGTTTGAGAGCATTCTTGAGTTGGAAGTAAGCCCGAAATGAGGTAAGTCTCTTTTCTAACCTTGTAAGAGGGAACTGTCCCCATAGGTGAAGTAATTAATTATGTGCTATTATTTGTGGTGGCGTACGCACAAGGTGACGAGAATCCGTCCGTAGCTACTATCATGCTTAAGTCCGGGTAGCTTAGGACCTAAAAGCATGCTTACGTGTTATACATGAAACTTTATGGTAAATTTAACTCGCTTAGATCATGTCAAATTAGTAAATAAATTCTAATAGAATGAACAACATCTTTTGACTATTTAAGGGAAACTGACATTGCTTGAGTACTTGCTTCTTGATAAATCCTTGATTCGTCTACTTGATATGCTTAATTGTATTGACTGTGTCGCATATATGATCCGCGACCGGGGTAATAGATGCATCTATGGTTTGCGCCGTTCGACCCTCCGGCAGTGGACATTTTATTATTATGTTGGATCGGGTCGTACGCCCACGACATTATCTGCGCATGCTATTTCTTGGCACTACTGTGACTTGAATTTCTTAATATGCCTTGAAATATAAGTTGTTAACTGAAATTAGGAATTTATGTACATTTTTATTTAGGGAAAAGCTCATTATTTCTGTTACTTCTAGTATTTAACCTTGATATTCATGCTTAGTCACATGCTTAAGTATATTGTTTGGCCCTAGCAAGTGTCAAGTCGACCCCTCGTCACTACTTCTTCGAGGTTAAACTGGATACTTACTGGGTACATAATGTTTATGTACTCATGCTATGCTTCTGTACTTAATTATACAGGTTCTGAGGAAGGTCCATCTGGTTACATGTCTGGAGTACGCCCCTGATACAGAGGCAGATATTCCACGATGAGATGCTTATCCTGATGTCGTTCAGCAGCTCGTTGGAGTTTTTTCTTTTGTCTATTCTGTCTATTTCATTTTGGACAGTAGAGTAGATGTATATTTTTGTTCATTCCACTAGATGCTCAAATACTTGTGACACTAGTTCCTGGCACACACATTGGTGGATCATTCTTTTGGGGATGTAATTACATGTAATTTTTAAACTTGACTCGTTTCATTATTTAAATCTATATTGCCTTCGCATCTTATATGTTTAGTAATTTAAATTTAGGTATTTGTTGGAAAGATATTTAATAAAGTAACATGGGATTTACTTGATAAATAACGTTGGCTTGTCTAACTTCGGGGATGGGTGCCATCGCGACCTAGAATGGAATTTGGGTTGTGACAACATGGTATCAGAGCACTAGGTTCACGTAGGTCTCACAAGTAATGGGCAACCTAATAGAGTCTTGCAGATTGGTACAGAGATGTCTGTATTTATCTTCGGGAGGCTATAGGGTGTTAGGAAATTTCTCTTTATTCATCTTCTATCGTGCAGTTTATGGTATACTAAATTTCATTCTCTTATTCTCTCACAGATGGTGAGGACGCGTACAACCGACGTTCTAGACCCGGGAGGGGCCGCTCCCCCCATTGCTAGAGGCCGAGGCAGAGGCTAGGGGAGGGCACCGGCCCGAGGTAGGGTACGAGGGAGTCCTATAGCTGCCCCAGTTGCACAACCAGCGGACCCAGTAGAGGACCCTATCATTGAGGAGCAGGGCGAGGTGCCCGTAGCAGATCTTTCCCCGGTGGACTGCATGACAGCGCCGGGCTTTCAGGAGGTCATGAGCCGTATGATGCGGTTCATGGACACTATGACCCAAGCTGGTTTATTTCCAGCAGACCTGGCCACATCTCAGGCGGGAGGGGGAGCACAGACCCCTACTGCCTAGGCCCCAGGACATGCAGCGGCGGTTTATTATACTCCGGGTACCCTACCCGCGGGTGGGGTGGGGCCAGTTGCAGCAGTAGCATCTGAGCCCTGACCAGTTGCGAACGGCGATCCGTAGAAGTTATTGGAAAAATGGACTAAACTTCACCCTCCTATCTTCGGGGGCGAGAATCATGAGGATGCTCAGGATTTCATTCATGGGTGCAGGGACAAACTGCATAACATGAGGATACTTGAGTCTCATGGGGTTGACTTTACCACTTTTCAGTTGATGGGCAGGGCCCGTAGGTGGTGGCAGTCTTATGTTCTTGGCAGACCAGCGGGGTCTCCCCCTATCACTTGGGAGAAGTTCACACAGCTTTTTATGGACAGGTATATTCCACCCTCCGAGAGGGAATAGCTACGGTACCAGTTCGAGCAACTTGAGCAGGGTCAGATGTCAGTGACCGACTACGAGGTGAGGTTTTATGAGTTGTCTCGTCATGCACTTATGATACTTCCTACTGACACATAGAGAGTGTGGAAGTTTGTAGAAGGGTTGCACTTTAGTATTAGGGCCAACATGGCCCGAGAGGTGGATATGGGGACTCCTTATCAGCTGGTAGTGGAGATTACTCGCAGGATTGAGGGATATCGTGTGAGGGGTAGAAATAAGGGACAGCAGGATAAGAGAGCTCGGTTTTTTGGAGATTTTAGAGGTGCTCCGGCTAGGGGCTGAGGTCAGTTTGGGAGGGGCCAGCCCAGCAGGCCCCCATATTTAGCACCACCACCACCTCCTCAAGGTGCTCCAGTGAGGCCTTATTTCAGTGCGATACCGGAGAGTTCTTATCGCCCACCAGCTATTCAGGTTCCTCCAACGGGTATTCTGGTCATCAGGGTTCTTCTAGCGCCTATTTCAGTGCCATGCCAGAGAGTTCATACCGCCCACCAGCCATTCAGGGTTCCTTTGGTGGGTATTCTGGCCACCAGGGCCAGTCTTCAGGGCAGCAGTCTATGGTGTTGAGAGGTTGTTATGAGTGTGGGGATCCAAGCCACATGAGGAGGACTTTCCCCAGGCTCCGGGGCAAGGCAATACAACATAGCTCTCAGCCTATGATTACAACAGCAGTAGTCCGGCCACCCAGGTGCGTAGGACAGGTGGGTAGGGGTCATCCTAGAGGTGGAGGTCGGGCAGGGGGAGCTCAGCCAGCTTCTGTCCAATCAGGTGGAGGCCAGCCAGCCGGCGCTCCAGCCAGATTCTATGTTTTTCCGGACAGACCAGATGCATTGGACTCAGACGTTGTTATCACAGGTATTATCTTCGTCTTCGGTAAGGAGGCTTCAGTATTATTTGATCCAGGGTCTACCTATTCATATGTATCATCTCTGTTTGCTCACTTACTGGATATTCCTCGTGAGTCTTTGGGTACTCCAGTTTATGTGTCCACACCTATGGACAATTCTATGGTTGTGGACTGGATCTATCGGTCCTGTGTGGTAACATTATTTGAGTTTGATACCACAGCGTACCTCTTGTTACTTGATATGACCGACTTTGAGGTCATCCTTGGCATGGACTGGTTATCTCCTTATCACTCCATCCTAAATTGCCATGCCAAGACTGTCACTTTAGCAATGACTGAGTTGCCGAGGTTGGAGTGGAGAGGTTCCTCAGTTAGTACAGCTAGTCGGGTCATTCCTTTCTGAAGGCTTGACGTATGGTCGAGAAGGGTTGTTTGGTTAATCTCGCTTATGTGCGGGACATCACCGCAGAGTCTACGACGATTGATTCAGTGCCAGTAGTCCGGAATTTTGCCGATGTGTTTTCTTCTGACCTCCCAGGCATGCCACCAGAGCGTGATATTGATTTCTCTATTGACTTGGCTCCACGCACCCAGCCTATATCCATTCCACCATATTGTATGGCTCCGAAAGAATTTAAATAACAGGTTTAGGAGTTGCTAGCTAAGGGGTTTACCAGGTTGATTGTATCGCCTTGGGTTCTCCAGTGTTATTTGTGAAGGTAAGGGGTTTACCGGATGTTCTCCAGGGTTCTCCAGGTTTAGGAGTTGCTAGCTAAGGGGTTTACCGGATGTGTATTGACTACCGCCAGTTGAACAAAGGTACCATCAAGAACAAGTACCCATTACCACGTATCGATGATTTGTTTGACCAGTTGCAGGGTGATAGGGTGTTTTCTAAGATTGACTTGAGATTGGGGTATCATCAGCTGAGGATTCGGGACTCAGATGTTCTGAAGACAACCTTCCAAACTAGATATGGTCATTATGAGTTCCTGGTGATGTCCTTTGGCTTGACTAATTCCCCAGCAGCGTTTATGGATTTGATGAACATGGTGTTCAGGCCTTATATTGATTACTTTGTCATTGTCTTCATTGATGACATCTTGATCTACTCACGTAGCCTGCGGGAGCACGAGAAGCATTTGAGAGTAGTGCTTCAGACCTTGCGGAAGCAAAAGTTGTATGCTAAGTTCTCCAAGTGTGAATTTTGGTTATATTCTGTGACATCCTTGGGTCATGTGGTATCCGGAGAGGGTATCAAGGTGGATCCTAAAACGATTAAGGCAGTTCAGGGCCATGTCCCACTTCAGCGACCGAGATCAGGAGTTTCTTGGGATTGACAGGTTATTATCGTCAGTTTGTAGGGGGTATTTCATCCATTGCAACCCCAATTACTAGGTTGACCTAGAAGGGTGCCTCGTTCATATGGTCCGACGAGTGCGAGGCAAGCTTTTAGAAGCTCAAGACAGCTTTGAACACAACACCAGTTCTAGTGTTGCCTTCCGGTTCAGAGATGTATACAGTTTATTGTGATGCTTCACGCGTTGGATTAGGATGTGTATTGATGCAGGAGGGGAGAGTTATTGCATATTCTTCACGTCAGCTGAAGATTCATGAGAAGAACTACCCCGTGCACGATTTGGAGTTGGCAGCGATTATTCATGCTCTTAAGATTTGGAGGCATTACTTGTATGGAGTGTCTTGTGAGGTTTATACAGACCACCGTTGTTTTCAGCACTTGTTCAGGAAAAGGGATCTTAATTTGAGGCAGCGTAGATGGCTTGAGTTACTGAAGGATTATGACATCACCATTCTTTACCATCACGGCAAGGCGAATGTGGTTGCAAACGCCTTAAGCAGGAAGGCGGAGAGTATGGGTAGCTTGGCATTCATTTCAGCAGAGGACAGGCTTCTAGCCTTGGACATTCAGTCCCCGGCTAACAGACTTGTAAGGCTGGACATTTCAGAGCCCACCCGAGTTCTTGCGTGTGTTGTTGCTCAGTCTTCATTACTGGGGCATATCAAGGCTCGACAGTTTGATGACCCGCACTTGGTAGTTCTCAGAGAGACGGACTACAGGGTGGTTCCAAGGAGGTTTCTATTGGCGAGGATGGTGTTCTACGACTTCAGAGTCACCTATGTGTTCCTAATGTCGATGGCCTGAGGGAGAGGATTCTAGAGGAGGCACACAGTTCGCGGTATTCTATTCATCCAGGTGCTACGAAGATGTATCGTGACCTGAGGCAGCACTACTGGTGGCGGAGGATGAATAAAGACATAGTGAAGTATATGGCCAGATGTTTAAATTGCCAACAGGTTAAGTATGAGCACCAAAGGCCAGGAGGCCTACTCCAGCAGATACCTATACCCGAGTGGAAATGGGAGCGCATCACTGTGGACTTTGTAGTTAGGTTGTCGTGGACCTTGCGGAAGTTTGATGTGGTTTGGGTTATTGTACCAAGTAAACACACTTCATTCTAGTAGATACTACTTATGCTTCAGAGAGGTTGGCCCAGATCTACATTCGGGAGATAGTTCGGTTGCAGGGTGTGCCCGTGTCCATCATATCAGATAGAGGTCCTCAGTTCACCTCACATTTCTGGAGAGTCGTGCAGAGTGAGTTGGGCACCCGTGTAGAGCTCAGCACAGCATTTCATCCTCAGACCGATGGGCAGTTGGAGCGGACAGTTCAGATATTCCAGGACATGCTCAGGGCATGTGTGATTGACTTTGGAGGACAGTGGGACCAGTTCATGCCCTTGGCCAACTTTTCTTACAACAATAGCTATTAGTCCATCATTGAGATGGATCCATTTGAGGCTTTATATGGGCGGCGATGTTGTTCCCCCATCGAGTGGTTTGAGCCTAGCGAGGCTAAGTTATACGATACCGATTTGGTAAAGGATGCCTTAGAAAAGGTAAAGTTGATCTTGGAGAGGCTTCACATGGCACAGTCCAGACAGAAGAGTTACGCGAATCAGAAGACGCGTGATGTATCATTCATGGTCGGCGAGAAGGTCCTCTTGAAAGTCTCACCGATGAAGGGTATTATGAGGTTCGGGAAGAAGGGCAAGTTGAGCCCAAGGTTTATAGGCCCATTTGAGGTGTTGAGGCGAGTTGGGGAGGTTGCTTATGAGCTTGATCTACCTCCCAGCTTATCAGGTGTTCATCCAGTTTTTCACGTATCTATGCTCCATAGGTACCACGCCGACTTGTCTCATATGTTATACTTCAGTACCATTCAGCTAGACGAGAGGTTGGGCTACGAGGAGGAACCAATTGCTATTATTGATAGGCAGGAGTGCCAGTTGAGGTGTAAGAGGGTTTCTGCCGTAAAGGTCCGGTGGAGGGGCCAACCAACCGAGGAGACGACTTGGGAGTCCGAGGAGGACATGCAGAGCAGATATCCATACTTCTTCAGCACTCCAGGTATGATTTTAGACCCGTTTGAGGACGAACATTTATTTAAGAGGTGGAGAATGTAATGACACCGGTTGTTTTGCTTCCTAGAACCTCGTACCCCTCAATAAGACTTCCTGTATTTGCTTTTATTGATTTATGACTTGCGGGGATGGTTGGTTCGGGAATTGCAAGAGTTTGGGTTGAAATTGGAACACTTGGTTTCTTAAGGTTGGCCTAAAAGGCCAAGTTTGACTCCGGTCAACATTTTGAGTAAACGACGTCAGGATCGAGATTTGAAAGTTCCAACAGGTTTGTATGATGATTTTGGACTTGGGCGTATGTTCAGAACGAGTTTTGGATGACCCGGGTGCGTTTCAGCGCCATATAGCGTAATATGATTCTTGAAGTTCTATAATTAAGGTTTGGAACGTGTGTTGAGGTTATCAAGTTCCAAACGGAATTTGGAGATCGGGAATAGTTCTATAATGTCATTTAAGACTTGCACACAAAATTTGGTGTCATTCGGAGTAGTGTAAGTACGTTTCGGCATGTTGGAAGTAGATTAAGAACTTAAAGTTCATAAGTTTGATTCAATTGGTTATAGGGTGTAATTCTTGGTTTTAACGTTGTTTCGAGCATTCCGAAGATTCGAGTGAGTCCGTTTTATGATTTAGGACTTGTTGGTATGTTTGAACGGGCCCTCGGGGGCCCCGGATGTCATTCGTACGTCACGTGAGGCGATTCCAAGCTCAAAGTGAGCTGCTAGTGCACCAGTTCTGGTGCGATCGCACCTGCGGTTGGCTAGCCGCATAAGCGACCGAAACCTCGCAGATGCGGCCTTTGAGCGGATGTCAGTTTTCGCAGATGCGGACCCCCTGTCGCAGGTGCGGTCCACAGGTGCAGGCACCATTTAGCAGGTGCGATCCCCTGCCAGCCTTCCTCCTTCCGCAGATGCGGACTATCGCCCGCAGAAGTGAGACAACAGGTGCGATCCACGTGTCGCAGGTGCGAAAATGACTGGAGGCAGTTAGGTGTTTTAAAAAGGGGACGGCTTATTTGGGGTCATTTATCACATCCTTGGGCGATTTAGGAGCTTCCAAAGGGGGAATTTTAACTTAGCATTTGAGAGGTAAGTTATTCCTACTTGTTGTGAGTTTAATACTTGATTTTTGGGTAGATAAATACATAAAGATTAGTGAAAATTATGGGTTTAGAGTAAAACCTAGGGGTTTGATAAAAATGGGATTTAACCACGAAAATTGTTATGGAACCTAGTAAGAATCATATATTAATGATCCTTAGGTTATGGGTAACGACTTCCTTTAAGAATTCCCGGAATCCGAGCACGTGGGCCCGGAGGTGAATTTTGGGAACCTTGCTTTTGAGGTTGGATAACCACTTTAATAGCAAGAATATGAACTTGTAAGCCTATAATGATTGGTTTTTAGTTATTTGAATAGTTTCGGATTGTGCGGCTCCGGTTTGAGAGTTTGAGAGCATTCTTGAGTTGGAAGTAGGCCCGAAATGAGGTAAGACTATTTTCTAAACTTGTAAGAGGGAATTATCCCCATAGGTGAAGTAATTAATTATGTGCTATTATTTTTGGGGGCGTACGCACGAGGTGACGAGAGTCCGTGCGTAGCTACCATCATGCTTAAGTCCGGGTAGCTTAGGACCTAAAAGCATGCTTACGCGTTATACATGAAACTTTATGGTTAATTTAACTCGCTTAGATCATGTCAAATTAGTAAATAAATTCTAATAGATTGAACAACATCTTTTGACTATTTAAGGGAAACCGACATTGCTTGAGTACTTGCTTCTTGATAAATCCTTGATTCGCCTGCTTGATATGCTTAATTGTATTGTGTCGCATGTATGATCCGCGACCGGGGTAATAGATGCATCTATGGTCGCGCCGTGCGACCCTCCGACAGTGCACATTTTATTATTATGTTGGATCGGGTCGTATGCCCACGACATTATCTGCGCATGCTATTGCTTGGCACTACTGTGACTTGAATTGCTTAATATGCCTTGGAATATAAGTTGTTAACTGAAATGACAGGAATTTATGTACATTTTTATTTGTGGAAAAGCTCGTTATTTCTGTTATTTCTAGTATTTAACCTTGATATTCATGCTTAGTCACATGCTTAAGTATATTGTTTGGCCCGAGCAAGTGTCAAGTCGACCCTTCATCACTACTTCTTCGAGGTTAGACTGGATACACTGGGTACATAATGTTTATGTACTCATGCTACTCTTCTATACTTAATTGTACAGGTTCTGAGGCAGGTCCATCTGGTTACCTGTCCGGAGTACGCCCATGATACCGAGGCAGAGATTCCACGATGAGATGCTTATCCTGATGCCGTTCAGCAGCGCGTTGGAGCCTTTTCTTTTGTCTATTCTTTCTAGTTCATTTTGGACAGTAAAGTAGATGTATATTTTTGTTCATTCCACTAGAGGCTCAAATACTTGTGACACTAGTTCCTGGCACACACATTGGTGGATCATTCTTTTGGGGATGTAATTATATGTAATTTTTAAACTTGACTCGTTTCATTATTTAAATCTATATTGCCTTCGCATCTTATATGCTTAGTAATTTAAATTTAGGTACTTGTTGGAAAGATCTTTAATAAAGTAACATGGGATTTACTTGATAAATAGTGTTGGCTTGCCTAACTTCGAGGTTGGGCGCCATCGCGACCTAGAATGGAATTTGGGTCGTGACATGCTGGTAATTCAACCACCGCGAGACACCTCCCGCCATGTCCTTCCTCATTCTTCGCTGCCAAAATGTTGCCTCAAATCAAATCCATACATGTAGCACCGGAAACAGTGAATTGCCATCAACTCTAAACCTCCTAGATGATCATCTTTCTCGAGCCATCAACAGTGGAAACACCGATTTGATGTTGAACCGCTGCACACTGCTATCTCTGACGATCATTTCGCAATACGCTGCCCCAAAGGAAGAAGACCATAACACCGCCGAACTTAATACATTCAAACAAGGACAACGACACCACATCACATGTGAAAATTCCACCACGCTCGAAAATACCATGTCTCGTTACTCCATCAACCCAAACCTGAACATTCATAGTCTGATTGCCTTTCCTTTGCTGGAAATAAACGCTGAACCTCTAAATCAAGTGTTGAGAAATCCTCCTTCCAAGTAATTCACTACCTCGACACATAAAGAAACTCCCCACCATTACACCAACACTGTGTGATAACAACGTCTGAACATCATAGCAATTTGCGTGTAGCCTCGATCCCATCGAAAATACAGCTACTGAACTGAAATGACAGAGTATACTTCCGCAAGAAGACGATAATAACCTGCTCGAATGAGCAGGGAGAAACATCCTGCTCTGAGCGGTAGTAAAACTGCAACTCCTCCATGCCCAATTGATACGAGTGATCAATATCGTACGAAAATGAATAGGAAAGAAATAAAGGCATAAGCCTCGAAAGAATCAAATCGCATGATGAGGAATCAAAAAGGGAAGTGCTCCTAATAGTCCTGTAACCTCTCGAAGATAAGTACAGATGTCTCCATACCGATCCGCAAGACTCTATTAGAGTTTCTCATGACTCGTGAGACCCAAGTGAACCTAATGCTTTGATACCAACCTGTCACGACCCAAAATCTACTATAGGTCGTGATGGCGCCTATCGCCGCCGCCAGGAAAGCCAACTATGTTTGATCCACTTAATTACTCATTTTTATTCCTTTGAAATCATAATTTTCATTAATTAAATAGTATGAAATAGAATTTACAGGGTGAAATAATGATAATTACGTGAACTACCATAATAAACATCCAGTAGGAACCCCCAAAACCCGGTGTCACAAGTGCATGAGCATTAACTAGGAAAATATGATAAAATACAATATCTGTCTGGAATACAAATTAGACATGAGAATGTAAATAACTCTGATGGAGACACTGTGTGTTGCAGACTCGTAACATACTATACAGCTCACCTAAGTCCCCGCAATATCCGCGCCTCTGCGCCCACAAGACCACTAAACATATATGTACCTGCACAAAATGTGCAACAAGTGTAGCATGAGTACGTAAATAAACGTGTAACCAATAAATATCTAGTCTAACCTCGAAGAAGTAGTGACGAGGGGTCGGTTTCGACACTTATTATGGGCTAACAATAAGGTACCGATATTATAATTAAGCATGGCTTATATAAACACAACTGAAAACTCAATAACAAGAAATAAATAAACAATTTCTCTAATAAGTAAATCCAAAATTTATTTTCATTATTTAACAAATTTTATCTCTCAAGCCAATGAAATAATATCAATTATAATTGGACTCCAAAAATTATTACGCACGAATTATGCCGAGGTGGTACGACCCGTTCCAACATACAAATATATAAATTGTGCACTACAGAGAGTCGAACAACACGAAACATAGATGCATCTATCTGCTACCGAGGCATTCGGCCCGCTCCACAAGAAGAGAAAAATACATTAAAACAACCGATTCAAGATTTATTAAGAGGCTAATATACAAAGAAATACCAAGTCTCATTAACGGTCAAGGAACCCGTCCAAAACTCAAGTAAATGAAGTTTAATCTCTTACAATTCCTTTATCAAGTTCCAATATGAGTTGAGCAATTAAATTAACAAGTCCGGTGCAAACATCGCAAGTATAACATGATTTAGGTCCTAGACTACCCGGACATAAGTATAATTAGTAGCTACGCATGGACTCTCGTCACCTCATGCGTATGTAGCCACAAAAAATAGAAGCACACATTAATGAATTCACCTATGGGGTTAATTCCCTCTTACAAGGTTAGAAAAGAGACTTATCTCGTCTTAAAGCCCACTTTTCGATCACAATTTTGCTCAAAAGCCCCAACTTGGTGTCGTTCAATCCAAAACTAGTCAAACAACATGAAAATTAATCAAAAATATACTCCAATGCTTGAAATTTAACAATTTATAACAATTCCCAACTCAGCATGAAAAGTTGATAGTGGGGCCCGCATCTCGGAACCCGACAAAACTCACAAAATTCGACAACCCATTCACTTACGAGTTCAACCATATAATTTCATTCAAATACGACTCCGAATCAGTATTCAAAACTCGAAAATTTGTTTTGTGAAATTATAGAAATTTCTTCCAATTTCTTCTTGAAAAATAAAGAATCTAACGCTGAAAATGAAGATTAATCCATGAAATATAATTACAAGTGAGCCAATAATACTTACCCCAAGTTTTGTGGTGAAATTCCTCTCCAAAATCGCTAAATCCCGAGGTTCCCAACTAAAAATACGAAATAATGACTCAAATGTCCGAAATAGAGGACTTATAACACTGCCCCAACTTCCGTCTTCGCATTTGCGATCCTCTCATCGCGTTCACGATGAACAAAATTCTCAAAAGTCATTTTCAAACTCTTCTCAGACAGCCTCTAGTATAATGGTCATAAACTTTTGTATAAAATTCTAAATGACAAATGGTTTAACATTTTAAAATCTACACATAAACATCTATAACTTTTATGTTTGGGTCTTCTCTAAATTCCTTATATATATCGAGATATAATCTGCCAAAGTCAGTCCTGTGCAACACAAATTTCTTCTTCGCGATTTCCAAACATCTTCCTCGACAGCCTATAGTATACCAACCATAACTCTTTGTACATAACTCCAAATAACAATTAGTTTAATTTTCTGAAAACTAGAAACAAAAGGTTACAACTTTTATTTTTGGATCATCTCCAAATTACTTATAAATTACGAGATATAAGCTTCCAAAGTCGGACGACACACAACAAGAAGTCCTTCTTCGCGAACGCGAGAATCACTTCGCGAACGCAAGAATAACTTCGCGAACGCGAAGAACAAAGTCCCAGCACCAAAATCCTTCTTCGGAAATGCGAGGGGATCCTCGTGAACACGAAGAACAACACCAGACATCAAAAAACCAGCATCTAAAGTAGCCCAAAATGATCTGATAACACCCGAAACATATCTGAAACACACCCAAGGCCCCCGGGACGCCTACCAAATATACCAACAAGTCCTAAAATATCATACAAACTTAGTCGAGGCCTCAAATCACATCAAACAATGCTAAAAACATGAATTGCACCCCAATTCAAGCCTAATAAAACTAAGAAATTCCAATTTCTAGATTTGATGCCGAAACTTATTAAATCACGTTCGATTGACCTCAAATTTTGCACACAAGTCATAAATGACATAAAGGACCTATTCCAATTTCAAGAATCGAATTTCGACCCCGATATCAAAAACTCAACTCCCGATCAAACATCCAAGCCTTCAATTTCCAAGTTTTGCCATTTCAAGCCAAAATCAACTATGGACATCCAAATAATTATCCGAACACACTCATAAGTCCAAAATCACCATACGGAACTAATATCATGCTCGGAACCCCAAACAGACGTTGATAACATTAAAATAAACTGCAACCCAAATTCATGAAATTCTTCCAAAATGCCAACTTTTCACAATAAGCGTTGTAACGCTCCCCGGTCATCCTAAACTCGATCCGGGTATACGCGCAAGTCCATAATCATGATACAAACCTATTGGAACCTTCAAATCCCGATTCCGATGTCGTTTATTCAAAAGTGAAACCTTAATCAACTCTTCCAACTTAAAGCTTCTGAAATAAGAATTTTCTTTCCAAATCAACTCCGAACTTCCCGAAATTCAATACCGACCTCATGTACAAGTCGTAATACCTGAAGTGAAGCTACCCAAGGCCTCAAACCGCCGAACGACGCGCTAGAGCTCAAAACCACTGGTCGGGTCATTACATGCACAAAAATTAATTTATCAAAATTATACGCCATGAGATGTAATATTAATATTATAAAAATATTACATAGACATAATTAGGTATATATTATATGATAACTTAAAAGAGTTAAATAATATATAATAAACATAAAATAATATGGAATAGTGATGGAGTAGATGATTACTGGAGTGACACTATTCACCCTCCAAAATGGAGGCAAATTTGCAGCTGGGTTGGAGCAAAATTCCTCCATTTTTTACTCCAAATGGAGTTTGGAGGCAAAAATGGAGTAGGGTTGGAGATGGCCTAAATCAAAAATCAAGTACTTTTGGCCCATCAGATATGACCTAATGAACAATAGTCATTATTTTTCCATGACCGTTCCACGTTGTTTTGCGATTTAGAAACATAAAACAGGAATTCAGCACGATTTCTGATTTTTCGTGTGTTGATGTCCACACTATCTTCATGAATTCGGGCGATCGACCCCGAATTGCCTAAAATTTATGGGCCCATTAGAAATGACCTAATGAATATAGTTATTTGTTCTCCATTACGGTTCCTCACTTTTTGGTATTTTAGGGCCATAAAATAGGAATTCAGCATGATTTTTGATTTTTCAGGTGCAAATGTCCACGCCATCTTCATGAAATCAGGCGATAAGCCCCGAATTACCTAAAAATTTGTGGGCCCAACAGAAATGACCTAGTGAATAATAGACATTGCTTCTCCATTATTGTTTCTCATTTTTTGGCATTTTAGGGTTATAAAACATGAATTCAACATGATTTTCGATTTTTCATGTGTTAATTCCACGCCATCTTCACGAATTTAGACGACAGGCCCCAAATCGACCAAAAAATTTTGGGCCCATCTGAAACGACCTAATGATCAATAATCAATGCTTCTCCACGACCATTCCTCATTTTTTTGGCGTTTTCGGACCATAAAATAGGAATTCAGCATGATTTTTAATTTTTCGTGTGCTAATGTCCACGTCGTTTTCATGAATATCTGGCGTCCGGCCCGAGATTGCCTAAAAATTTTGTAGGCCCATAAAAAATGACATAATGAAAATTTCTTCTTTGTGGTCGTTCCTCGTTTATTGACATTTTAGGGCTATGAAACAAGAATTCAGTACGATTTTTTATTTTTCGTGTGCTAATATCCACGTCATCTTCATGAGTTCGAGTGACCAGCCCCTAATCACCTAAAATTTTATGTGCCCATAAGAAACAACCTAATGAACAATAATCAATAGTTCTCCATGACCGTTCCTCTTGTTTTTGTGTTTTAGGGTCATAAAACAGGCAGCACGATTTCTGATTTTTCATGTTAATGTTCACGCCATCTTCATGAATTCGAGCGAACTGCGTTGGATCGCCAAAAAAATTTTGGGCCCATCAGAAACGACCTATTGAATAATAAACATTAATTTTCCATGACCGTTCCTCGTTTATGGGCATTTTAGGACAACAAAACAGGAATTCAACACGATTTTTAATTTTTTGTGTGCTAATGTCCATGCCATCTTCATGAATTCGGGCGACCGACCTAGGATCGCCATAAATTTTGTAGGTCCATCAGGAATGACCCAATGAACAATATCCATAGGTTCTCCATGACCGTTCCTCTTTTTTAGCGTATTAGGGCCATAAAACAGGAATTCAGCATGGTTTTTTATTTTTCATGTGCTAATTTCCATGCCATTTTTATGAATTAGGGCGGGCGGCTCCGAGTCACCTAAATTTTTATGGTCCCATCAGAAACAACCTAATGAACAATAGTCATTATTTCTCCATAATTGTTCCTCTTGTTTTGGTGTTTTAGGGCCATAAAACAATAATTTAACATGATTTTTTTTTTCTTGTGCTAATGTCCACGCCATCTTCATGAATTCGGGCATCCGACCCCGGATCGCCTAAAATTTTATCGGTCTAGATGGAATGATCTAATAAATAATAGTCATTATGTCTTCATGATCGTTCCTTATATTTTAGCATTTTAGGGCCATTAAATAGAAATTTAGCACGATTTTCGATATTACGTGTGCTAATATCCATGTCATCTTCATGAATTCGGGCGACCCGCCCCGAATCGCCTAAAATTTTGTGTGCCCATCAGAAACAATCTAATGAACAATAGTCAATGTTTTTCCATGACCTTTCATCATTTTTTGGCATTTTAGGAAAATTAAATAAGAATTCAGCATTATTTTCGTTTTCGTATGCAATGTCCATCCATGCCTTCTTCTTGAATACGGGTGACCGACCCCATATTGCCTAAAATTTTGTGGGCCCATCAGAAATGACTTAATGAACAATATACATTGCTTCTCGATGAACTTTCCTTATTTTTTGGCATTTTAGGGCCATAAACAGGAATTTAGCATGATTGTTGATTTTTCATCTACGCCATCTTCATGAATCCGTGCGACGGGACCCGAATCGCCTAAAGTTTTGTGAGACAATAAAAAATGACCTAATGAACAATAGTTATTGCTTCTCCATGATCGTTCCTCACTTTTGGTGTTGTAGGCCATAAAACAGGAATTCAGCACGATTTCTAATTTTTTATGTGCTAATGTCTACGCCATTTTCATGAATATCTGGCGATCGGTCCAGAATCGTTTAAAATTTTATGGGCCCATGAAAAACGACCAAATGAAAAATGCTTATCTACGATCGTTCCTCATTTATTGGCATTTTAGGGAAATAAAACAGATATTCAACACAATTTCTGATTTTTCGTGTGTCAATGTCCATGTCATCTTCATGAGTTCGGGCGACCAGTCTCGAATCAACTAAAATTTTGTGTGTCCATCAGAAACGACTTAATGAATAATAGTCATTACTTCTCTATGATCGTTCCTCATTTTTTGACATTTTAGGACAATAAAATAGGAATTCAGCATGATTTTCGATTTTTCGTATGCTAATGTCCACGTCATATTCACGAATTCAGACGACGGGCCTCTAATCGCCTAAAATTGTATAGGCCTATCAGAAACGACCTAATGAACAATAGTCATTACTACTCCATGTCTGTTCCATATCTTTTTGGCGTTTTAGGGTATTAAAATTGTAATTCATAACGATTTCTGATTTTTCGTGTGCTAACGTCCACGCCATCTTCATGAATTTGGGCGACCAGCCCAGTTTTTCCTAAAATTTTGTGCATCCATCATAAAAGACCTAATAAAATATAGTTGTTGCTTTTCCATGATTGTTCCTTACTTTTTGACGTTTTAGGTTACTAAAATAGTAACTTGTCACGGCCCAAATTCCCCCTCTGTTGGGTATCGTGATGGAACCTAGTCTTAAGGACTAGGTAAGCCTAACAGTTGTGGAACAACAATAACAATAATAACTAAAATCTTATATTTTCTGAATAAAAGAATTCTTTATACAATGAACATGTACAAGTCATAAGCTTTACAGAAGTTTATATTATAACTCCTAAATACCACTGTTCAGAAACAAGTACAACAGTGTATGAATAAAAATACGACGGTGACTCCGAAACCCGCGAACGCTGTAGCGGTTTTACCTTGAGTCTCCACAATAGCAACTGCACTGCTAATTATCGATCGGCCGGCTACGCAAAACCTGGAATCTGCACAAAAATATGCAGAAGAGTAGTATGATCACACCACAGCGGTGTCCAGTAAGTATCAAGACTAACCTTGGTGAAGTAGTGACGAGGACTAGTCAAGACACCCACTGGTCTAAGAGCTGAACAAGTATAAGTACAGGACAACGGATATGGTATTTACATAAGGGCTTCACAATATGGCTAACAATACAGCAAATTCAATAAGAAAGGAATAACAAGTAACAGCGGAAAAATCATAGAATAACACGAAAAAGTAGATGGAACACAACTAAATCCGGAATGTAAATATACAACAAGGACAGTAATGACTCAACAATTTCAACTACTTTTACGTCAAGTTCTTAGTCATCTCTTCGAGGTACCGAACCTCGGACAAATCACTACTCTAGGGTCCCAGTATCTGAACCCTAACATCGGTATCTTGTGCCCTCATTTCAAGTAATAACTGCGCGAACGACTCACGTGTCAATTGGGGTCATTCCCATACATATGTCAAGTACAACAAGAGTATCTATAAACAACAAGGAAATGCTTATATCTGATATTAGTGCTTAACTGCGTGTATGCTTGTGCAGGTGTCCTAACATGATTAAATAGCCAATAGCATAAAGAAAGGAAAAAGGGCAACACGTACATTGTTCTCTCACAATTTCCACACGAATAAACTCACACAGTAAGTGTACCATTACACAATATCAACAAACAAAGAATGCTCCCAGTCCAACACAAGTATCACAAACAATCCCTGACATAGCCCACCTTGTCTCTCCACGTGCAATGGTAAAGTATATGCCCGCCTTGTTTCGCCACACGTGCATAAACATGTTTCCATCTTGTCTCACCACATGCGCAACCCTCAATTTCATATCCCGCCTTATCACGCCGTATGTGCAATATCAATAGAAAACACGGCACGAAAGAAACCTCGTGCAAACTCCTATATCAACAACCGCACGGCAGAAACCTCGTGCATTACAACAATCACAACCGCACGGCGGAAACCTCGTGCATCACATAACGAGTACAATAACGACAATGACAATAATACAAGAAACGGTAAATATATCAACTCAAGAACCATCGACTACAAGAAAGGCAAGGCTAGTTCATAAGTAATAAACACAATGAAGAATTCTAGGCATATTAAGAACAACTTAGCAAGGAAGGAAAATAGCATGTAACAGTCGTACCTAAATGCACGGGTCAACAACAAGAAACCAACACAAATCCGATAACTCTATGTACGGGTAAGTCAACTAAGGTAGAGTCTATCCAAACTTCCTTTAAGGTCGGCATTTTCGAGGGTATTCAACAATTTTCACTTAAGGAAAAGCAACATGAAAATAATCATAACTTCAGTTAAGACCAAACAATTATAGGATGAGATGAAGATAATTACAATTACAGATAAGCAGTTAAGAAGACCTAGCATGACAGTAAAAGGAGTAAAATCTTCACATAAGTCAATTAGGAGTCAAATAGGCAAAAGGAGTAAATCCAAAAGTAAGAAATCCTACATTTACGCAAGTAAAGATGAAATTAGAAATTAGGAAATTCAATCATGCCAAGAACAATCCACACTCGAGGAATATAAGGACCTAAGATTCCTAAAGGGACAAATTTCCACAAATAAGTCTGAGCACGCACTCATCACCTCGCGTACACGGACTACAATCAACATAGAAGACTCAAATCCTAAAGGATAATTCCCCCACACAAGGTTAGGCAAGATACTTACCTCAAAGACGACAACCCGGTACTCTAAAATAGACTTCTCAGGTGAAAAGGCCTCCGGACGGCTCAATCTGACCAAAATGATTTCAAAACATAAATAAAACACATAAGAAACTATTCTGGATCATAAAGTTTAAATCTTTATCAAATTCTAAAATCGGTCCAAAAGTCGACCTCCGGGCCCGCACTTTGGAACCCGACAAATTTTACAAAATCCGAATATCCATTCCAATATGAGTTCCCATACAAAAATTATCAAATTCCGATACCATTTCGTTCCTCAAATCATGATTTTTCATTTTAGAAATTTTTCTTCAAAAACCAACATCTTCCCCAACTCAAAACACAATTTAAATGACAAAAACAAGGATAAAATCATGGACTATATTTAATTCTAGGTGAAGAACACTTACGCACTTGATTAGCTTGAAAACCCCCAAAAATCGCCTCAAATCCGAAGTTCAAAACTCAAAAATGGGAAGAAAATGACCAAGCCCTCGATTTATATGATTGCCCAGTACTTCCGCATCTGCGGACAAATAGGCGCATCTGCGCAACTGCATATGCGGGAAAAGCTCGCATCTGCGAAATCAACTTACGAGGCCCAGGTCCGCATATGCGGATGACATAGCCGCACCTGCGACGCGCAGAAGCGACGAAAGGACCACAGAAGCGGTCTCCTTCGCAAATGCGATCCCAGAACCGCAAAAGCGGTCTTCGCACCTGCATGCCAGCATCCGTAGAAGCGGGCTAGATCCCAGATCTCAGATCGCAGAAGCGACCAGGCTCACGCAGAAGTGGAGCCGCACCTGCGCTCCAAAGTGTAGCAGGTGCGAAACACCAGAACCAAACCTTCTCAAACTAAGAAAAACATCCAAAAACTCGACCGGAACACGCCCGGGGCCCCTGGGACCCCGTCCAAACATACCAACAAGTTCCATACTCTAACACGGACCCGCTCGAGGTCTTAAATTACATCAAAACACGACGAAGCTAAGAATCGCACCATGAATCGAGCTTATGAACTTTCAAATCTTCAAACTTCTAAACTCGTGCCGAAACCTATCAATTCAACCCGGAATGACGCCAAATTTTGCAGACAAGTCCCAGTTCACATAATGGAGATGTTCCAACTCTTGGAATCTCATTCCGACCCCGATATTACAAAAGTCAATTGTGGGTAAAACTTCTCCATTTTCCAAACTTCAAATTTTTCAACTTTCGCCGATTGCCTTAAATTACTCTACGGACCTCCGAATCAAAATACGGACGCACGCCTAAGCTCAAAATCACCATACAAAGTTGTTGACATTATCCAAAACTCATTTCGGAGTCGTTCACATAAAAAGTCAAATTCCGGTCAAATTTCACAACTTAAGCTTCCAAAACTAAAATCCTTCTTCCAATTCGACTCCAAATCATCCGGTAACTAAATCCAACTATGCACACAGGTCGATACACACAATGTGAAGTTGTTCAAGACTTTATGCCACCGAACAGAGCTTAAATTATCAAAACGGCCGGTCGGATCGTTACAAATTTAGAATAATTTTCAATTTTTTGTGTGCTAATGTCCATGTCATTTCCATGAATCCGGGTGATTGGCCCCGAATCGCCTAAAAGTTTATGGGCCCATCAGAAATGACCTAATGAACAATAGTCATTGCACCATCAATACCTCGGTTCTAGGTCCCAGATAATCCTTTGTTCCATAGCCCTGGGCTATTTATAACTAGCCAATTAAGAAGTCTCAGATGAAGCATTAGCTCTCCCTGAAAAGGAGGTGATCCAGCCGCACCTTCCAGTACGGCTACCTTGTTACGACTTCACTCCAGTCACTAACCCTGCCTTCGGCTCTTCGCCAAGTTGCTTTCTCAGCGATCTTTTCTCATCCTGAAGTTGATCTCATGTCCTCTACTGACCCACTCCAATTAGCATTACTATAGATTTCAACTCTCCCATGGCGGGGTTCCCTATCGATGCGTGTATGCCTTCGTCGAAGAAAGAAGGGGAATCACAAGAAATTTTCATAGACCTGGGCCTAATTCTATCGATGAATCATTCTAGAACAAATTTAGCGAGACTTCCCCATGACGGTTCCTCATTCTTTGGCATTTTAGGGCCATAAAACAGGAATTCAACACGATTTTCGATTTTTTGCATGCTAATGTCCACGCCATCTTCATTAAATCGGGCGACTGGTCCCGAATCGCTTAAAATTTTGTCAGCCCATTCGAAACGATGAAATTAACAATAGTCATTGTTTCTCCATAAAATAGGAATTTAGCACGATTTTTTATTTTTCGTCCATGCCATCTTCATGAATTCGGGCGACTGGATCGAATCACCTAAAATTTTACATGCCCATAAAAAATGACCTAATGAACAATAGTCATTACTTCTGTCTGACCGTTCCTAGTTTATTGGTGTTTAGGGCCATAAAACAGGAATTCAGCATGATTTTCGATTTTTCTTGTGCTAATGTCCATGTCATCTTCATGAATTCGGGCGACTGGCCTCGTATCGCCTAAATTTTGTGCGCCCATCTGAAATGACCTAATGAACAATAGTCATTACTTCTGTCTGCCCGTTCCTAGTTTATTGGTGTTTAGGGCCATAAAACAGGAATTCAGCATGATTTTCGATTTTTCTTGTGCTAATGTCCATGTCATCTTCATGAATTCGGGCGACTGGCCTCGTATCGCCTAAATTTTGTGCGCCCATCTGAAATGACCTAATGAACAATAACCATTACTTTTCCGATACCGTTCCCCATTTATTCACATGCTAGTTCTATCCATAAGATGAACTCCTCTTGCAGAAGTTGGAAGTTCTTGTACAGATGAAAAGTATTATACTTGACCATCACTTGTTGATACCCTGTTTGCTCATACGTCTGCTACAGAGTTTGCCTCTCTATAACAGTGTCTTACTTCCCCCTTGCAGCCTCTTGAATTTTATTGATCTATTCATATAATTTCCATGAAGGCTTACAGGTTCCTTTTATATCATATCCACAATCAGTTTTGAATTCAATTCCTTTAGATGGCATATTATCAAGATTTGGACAACATATTGTTTCTAAGTGAACATGTTGTAGAATTCCACATATGGAGACTACTAGACATGTATTCATTGTGAGTCAAAGCTCAAAGAGTGTGGTCCTGCTTTGCAAATTCCTTTAGAGTCAAATATGACGAGCGTTTCAATTTGTTTGTCTTAGTTTGACTTGGCACAAAGTTTAATAAAGAGGGAAGATTTTTTATGGATGGTTACAAAGAGTGTAGACCTGCTCGCACGCTAGAACTGCGGATGGATGGTCAAAAAGTTAATTCAGCAATTTGCTTTAATCTAATTCTAAATGATGGACATTGGTCCGTATAGCTGATAAATTCACCCCCTTCACTTGTCCAGCCTTATGGCTTCCGTCACTGTTAAGTTTAAACCATGATGCTGAGGGGGATAACCATTTAACAGTGAGGTAAACTTTACGACAAATGAATTTGTGAAACATATAGATAACTTGGTCCCCATCCTAATTTCCTTTCAAAACTAGTAAAATTGAAGGTTTATTATGTACGAAATTGTATACGAGACTGATGGTCTTCATACGAAGGTGCCGATGATTCAAACTGATGACATCAAATATCATATCTGTTAGGAACAAGTCTTCCCCGGGCAAGGAAGTGAATAACTATGGGATTGCAGTTTTTCTAACTTTTAGGAATGTGCAGCTGAGTTGTGGGATTGCAATCTTCCAAATTTTTAGCAATACTGATTTGTGCGTGAAGAGTGTTTGTTGGATCTAACTATTTAATGGTATCAAGTAAAAATACTAATGTTGTGCAACATGTGATTAGATAAGACTTAAGAGTGGTATAGTGGATGAAATCCACTCTCATTACATTTATATACTTGGTTAAACATGACAACTTAGTAATAGAATTAAAACAGACTAATATCAAACAAAAATAAGATGACCACAATCCCAAATGCCTTAAAGCTTAAACTTAGTAACTACTCCCTCCATTTCACAATAAGTGACCAATTTGCTTTTAGCACACCCATTAAGAAAATATTAAATTCTATATAAAAATACCTAGTATGACTAAACTACTCTTAATTAAATATTTAATGTGAGTAAGAAAACTTTTTAGGGATATGTACATAAGGGTTATTTTGTACAAACAAATTAAATTCTTTCTTGATAATATAAATGGACACTTATTTTGGAACCAAAATAAAAAGCAAATTGGTCACTTATTGTGGACCGGAGTGAGTAATATTCAATTATTTTCCAATGGGAAGAGGCTTTCTCCATAACTGAAGAATGCATTATGTCGAACTGAACCCTCTTCATTACAACAACATCGAACTCTCTTCATTACAACAACAACAACAACAAACTTAGTGTAATCTCATAGTAGTGTATGAAAATGATAGAGTGTACTCTTGCAAAGGTAGATAGGCTTCTAGATATGTTTTCAAAGATCTCCAACTATTTTTGGTAATGTCATACCAATAACATTCTAAATTTCCTGACTTGATCATGACACATACAATCTCCCCATCACAAAAGCTGTAGATCCTTATTCTCAAATAAAATGTTCACGCGATTCAATTTCTATACCCTGTTAGTATACTGTATTTGTAAAATAAATCTGGAGAAGGAAAAATAACGTATAAACAGAAATGTAGAAGAAACAGAATTTAATCTGAGCCCACTGAATTAACAATATTTCCTTAAGGAACTTAATCCCCTCCTAGTCCCGAGGTTATGGATTATTTCCTCCCAGGATAGAGGATCACACGATGGTGTAGCAGTACTTCAAATCCCAGTGTTTCAACGAACACAAATGGCGGCAGCAAATCACACTTACATTATTTGTTTCGTAAGAAAACAATGCAGAAAGGATGAGGAGAATTCAGAAATTTCGTAAGGAAAATCGGGAAGGAATGATCTGCTATGTATAGCCAACAGGTTGGGTTTAAATGAAGAGGTGCAACTCTTTAGAGTGACTGTTGTGACTGTTTGTGTAAGAACAACTATTACGTAAATGGCTACTTACGTAAAACAAAAATGGAAAACAAAAAACGCGGAGGAAAATTAATTTAGCATTACAAAAACGGCTAATTTGGATTAAATAATATTAACAAATAAATTTGGTCCAAAAAATTAATCAATCGATCGATGATTTGACCAAATCCAAATCCAAATCTGAAGCCGAAGCCAAAGCTGAGACGAGCGAGCGACGACGGTGATGGCGCGAGGCTTGCCTTCTTCTTAACTCTTTAAGATTTAGAAGAAGAGAAATTGTATATATACCCATCAGAAGTCTTTTCCTCCTCCAATATGGGACAACATCCCTTTATCAAGGAGGGAAACTTAAATATTTTATTTTCCCTTCATTTCTCATTCACCCTCTTTTAAGCTAAACCAAGCTTAAAAGAAACTCAACAATCCCCCACATGAATGGGGAATGGCTATATCATGAAAATATGCATGAAAACTGTGTGATTCGCAAGCAAGGATTAATCACATATGGAGAAGTAGGTTTCCCTTTGAACTTTCCGTAGTGAACTTATATCAGATATACTCGGTCAATCGGTAGATGTGATATCTTTGAACCGTCGAACTTTGGTGTATACCTAGACAACCATAAGTCACACAATCAATTCTTAACCGTCTTTAGTTCTCATTGTTGTGTTCGTTTTAGCCATGAAAACGCTTGGTTTCATAAGTGCATAGAGAACTAGCCTTACAAAATTCTCCTTGAAGCGGTTAACACTTCACACTTACATAGGTGATTCCTAAATGTGTCATCTCGTAGATACACTATTTGATATACCCCGTATCAAATTTAGAAACCACTAAAAAGTCTTAATACTTTATCCTTGGTACTAAACATTGTCTTTTCACGATAATGGACTAAAATTTTAGTTGACAATGTTGAACCGTCATTAATGACTTTGTTTGATCTCCTTGAACCTAGATCTTGGGATCTCCAGTCTTCTAGGTAGAGTTACCGCCACAATGACTTGTCCTCGGCCATAGTCTCATTCCCCTCGATGATTTCTCAACTATCTCTCTAGTTAGGCCTTTTGTAAGTGGATCTGACACATTATTGCTTGACTTTACATAGTCAATCGTGATAATTCTTCTAGGGAGTACTTGCGTAATGGTTTTATTTCTTCGTCGTATATGATGAGATTTATTATTATACATGACGCTTCCTGCCCATCCAATTGCCGCTTGACTATCGCAATGTATTGGGGTCAACGATTTGGCCCAAAATGGAATATGTTCCACAAAATTTCGAAGCTATTCATCTTCTTCACCGGCTTTATCTAAGGCTATAAACTCAGCCTCCACTGTAGAGCGGGCAATACAAGTTTGTTTGGACGACTTTCAAGATACCGCTCCTCCACCAATAGTGAATACATATTCACTTGTGGACTTAGAATCAGTTGAATCGGTGATCTAATTTGCATCAATGTATCCCTCAATCACCGCAGGATATTTACTGTAGTGTAGCAAAGTCCTGGGTATGTCCTAAATATCCCAAAACTCGTTTCAATGTCATCCAATGAGATTGACCTGGATTACTCGTGTATAGACTCAATTTACTTATAAAACAAGTTATATCTGGTCTTGTACAATTCAAGATATACATTAAACATCCCAATACACAAGCATAATTCAATTGTGATATGCTTTGGACTTTGTTCTTGCTAGTGCAAGATTCACGTCAATTGGAGTCTTTGCCACTTTAAAATCTAAGTGCTTGAATTTTCCAAGTACTTTTTTAATATAATGAGCTTGTGACAATGCCATACCTTGAGTAGTCTTATGGATCTTAATAACCAGAATTAAATCAGCAACTCCCAATTCTTCATATCAAACTTGCTAGTTAGCATATGTGTAGTCGCATTTATGTTGGCAATATCATTATTCATTATCAGCATATCATCCACATATAATAAAATAATGACTATGTGATTTGGAACATTCTTAATGTACACACATTTATCACATTCAATTATCTTAAATCCATTTGACAACATTGTTTGGTCAAATTTCGCATGCCATTGGGTGCTTGTTTTAGTCCATAAATGGACTTAACAAGTCTAAATACCTTCTTTTCTTTACCTGGAACCACAAATTCTTTAGGTTGTTCTATGTAGATTTCTTCCTCCAAATATCCATTTAAGAAGGCCGTCTTAATGAACATTTGATGAATTTCAAGATCATAAACCGCAACTACTGCTGCAAATGTTCGTATGGACGCAATTCTTGTAATTGGATAGTAAGTATCAAAATAGTCAAGATCTTCTCGTTGTCTATACCCTTTGACCACAAGTCTTGCCTTATATTTATCAATAGTTCCATCATCTTTCATTTCCTCTTAAGAATCTATTTAGAACCCAATGGTTTATTCCCAGGTGGAAGATCAACTAATTCCCATGTATGATTGTTCAGTATGGATTCTATTTCATTGTTAACTGCCTCTTTCCAAAATAATGATTCCGAAGAAGACATATCTTCTTTAAATGTTCGAGGCTCATTTTCCAATAAGAAAGTCACAAAATCTGGCCCAAATGAAGTAGACATTCTTTGACGTTTACTACGTCTTGGATCCTCCTAATTATACGTATTTTCTTCTGTTTCTTCCCAAGGTCGTTTAGATTATTCACCAATCGACTCACATTCCTTTTTATACAGATATATATATATATATATTTGAAGAACTCAGCATTATCTGATTCTATCACCGTCTTATTATAAATGTCGGGATTTTCTGATTTATGAACCAGAAATCGATATGTTTTACTATTGGTCGCATATCCTATGAAAACACAATCAACGATTTTCGGTCCTATCTTTATCCTTTTGGGTTTAGGAACTTGCACTTTTGTCAAACACCCCCACACTTTAAGAAAATTCAAGTTGGGCTTTCTTATTTTCCATTTTCATATAGAATGGATTGAGTTTTGCTATGAGGTACTCGATTTAGTATCTGGTTAGCCGTAAGAATTCCCCCACAAGTTCTGTGGCAACCAGAACTTATCAACAAGGTGTTCATCATCTCCTTTAATGAACGATTCTTTCTTTCCGCAATCCCATTGGATTGGGGAGTGTAAGGGGTCGTTGTTTGATGAATAATTAAATATTCTAAACATATTTCTTCAAAAGGAGATTCGTATTTATCACCCCTATCACTTCTTATCATTTTGATTTTCTTGTTAAGTTGCGTTTCAACTTCATTTTTGTATTGCTTGAATACATTATTGCTTCATCTTTACTATTAAGTAAGTAAACATAGCAATATTGAGTACTATCATCAATAAAAGTTATGAAATACTTCTTTCCACTAAGAGATGGTATTGACTTCATATCTCAAATATCTGTGTGAATTAAGTCTAAAGGATTTGAATTCCTTTCAACTGACTTATAAGAATATTTAACATACTTAGATTTCACACATATTTGACATTTCTATTTGTCGCATTCAAACTTAGGTAATACTTCCAAGTTAATCATTTTTCGCAAGGTTTTCTAATTGACATGTCCATAACGTATATGCCATAAATTGTTTTACTCAAGTAAGTAAGAAGAAGCTGAAATTTTATTATTTTCAACGACCATTATATTCAGTTTAAAAAGGCCCTCGGTGAGGTAACCTTTTTCCTAAAAACATCTCATTCTTACTTATTACAATATTATCATATACAAAAACGCACTTAAACTCGTTCTTGACGTGAAGTGCAGTAGAGACTAAGTTCTTCCTAATTTCAGGAACATGAAGGACGTTGTTCAGAGTCACTACCTTGCCAGAAGTCATTTTCAGAAATATCTTGCCACATCATTCAATTTTGGCCGTTACATAATTTCCCATAGAAAGCGTCTCTTCGGGTCCAACGGGAGCATAAGTAGCAAACGCTTCTCTAACAACACAAACATGGCGAGTGGCTCCAGAATCGATCCACCATTCATCAGGATTTCCCATCGGATTGCATTTAGAAAGCATAGCACACAAGTCGTCAATATCCTCATACTTTTCAACCATGTTTGCTTGACCCTTCTTCTTGTCTTTCCTTGGAGCACGACAATCTGCAGATTTGAGTCCAGCTTCCCCACAGTTGTAGCAATTTCCTTTGAACCGCTTCTTGCCTGGGTTGCTTTTTGGTCCAGAAACCTTCTTCCTCTTTTTATTATTTTGAGGAGCATCCTCAACAATGTTTGCTCCCATTATTGTTGAGTTTCCACTACCTTTCTTTTCAGCAGCTTTGTTTTCCCCTTCAATTCTCAACCAAACAATGAGATCTTCAAGCAACATTTCCTTGCATTTGTATTTCAAGTAATTTTTGAAGTCCTTCCACAAAGGAGGCAATTTCTCAATCATCGCTGCAACTTGAAATGCTTCATTGATGACAAGACATTCAATGAAGAACAGGAACATCTTCTTTAATGACCTTCTGTAGACTTAAAGTCGTCAAGTAGAAGAACATCTTCTGTTGTCACCGCTTGAAATCAATTTCGAAAAAAAATTACGGTTTTCTGCCAGTCTCGGTGCCAATGCCCGTGTTGTTCGGCTTGTCGATGTATTGGCAATCACCATAGGAACAGTCTAGTTTCTGTTCTCAGCCGTCATTTCTGTAAAAGAATGACACAAACAAACGTTTAATATACGACGAAGTTTTTCTATCTTCAAACAGAATAAAACTGGAGTAGAAAATCACGTAGATTTTAATTTCCAATGGAGTAGACTAGGATTTTAATCTCCAAATAATAGGTAGTAAACCAAAACAGAATATACGTTAATGTAAACAAATGGAGTATAAAACCACGAAGGTTTTAATCTCCAAAACGGGAGTAGAAAACCACATAGGTTTTAGTCTCCATAACAATATGTATAACACAAATACAGAATATAAAAAATTAAGTTCCTTAAGCTTTTTAGTAAACTGTATTTTTAAAATAAATCTGGAGAAGGAAAAATAACGTATAAACAGAAATGTAGAAGAAACAAAATTTAATCCGAGCTCACTAAATACACAGTGTTTCCTTAAGGAACTCAATCCCCTCCTAGTACCCAAGGTTGTGGATTATTTTATCACGGGATAGAACAGATCACCCACTGGTGTAGCGGTACTTCAAACCCTAGTGTTTCAAGGAACACAAATAGCGGCAGCAAATCACACTTACGTTGTTTGTTTTGTAAGAAAATAATGCAGAAAGGAAGAGGAATATTAAGAAAGTTCGTAAGAAAAATCTGAAGGAATAGTTTGCTATTTATAGCTAACAGGTTGGGTTTAAATGAAGAAGTGCAACTCTTCAGAGTGACTGTTGTGACTCTTTGCATCAGAACGGCTATTACGTAAATGGCTACTTACGTAAAACAAAAACGGGAAATCAAATTACAAAAACGGCTAATTTGGATTAAAATAATATTACATTAATTTTAATATTAACAAATAAATTTGGTCCAAGCAATCAATTGATCATTTGATTAGCCGATGTCGAAGCCAAGCGAGCGAGCGACGACGCGAGGCTTGCCTTCTTCTTAACTATTTAAGAGCTAGAAGAAGAGCAATTGTATATATACCAATCAAAAGCCTTTTCCTCCTCTAATATGGGACAATGTCTCTTTATCAAGAAGGGAAACTCAAATATTTTATTTTTTCTCCATTTCTCATTTACCCTCTTTTAAGCTAAATCAAGCTTAAAAGAAACCCAACATACCGTTCCATTAAAAAGGAGAGCGAATGATAAGCCTCTTCCATTCTTGTTTTTGAGTGCTCTCAAAAATCCATAATTCTATAGCGTAAAAACCTTTTCTTTTAGGCACAATTAAGGAAGTTCCACCCGGACGAGTCAGAGAGTGACATTGATGAACATTTACAAAATCTGATTCAAACACAAGTGTATTACAAAATTTTGAGAAATGCAATAAGGATTTGATAGGAACCATCAACCATGAGAATATTTGAATTGTTATCTCTTGGGGAATTGTAGGATTTTTTGTAGTATGTTTCGGTTTTCTTCTCCATGTAGATGGTGTTGAAGGCATGAATTAATAAATGAACTTTTAAATGTATGGCAAACATTTTTCGTATGAATGAGTAAGTAAAACTTTCCTTACTGACGTTATTGACAATTTACTTTTTTGGTTAGGCATTTATAGTCAAAAACAAAACGAATTATTCCCTCTGTCACAATTAAGTGAGGTTCTTTACCTTTCTAATTTTTTCTAAAATGTTTGACACAAAATATAATTCTATACGACTTTCACAAGTATTAAGAATTCAAATTGAATAAAATATTAATTATTTTCTCCCTCTAGTGCTAATTTTCGACTATAACTTCAAAAAATTTCACTTTGTAGTATAACTATAAGTAGACATATCATGTGCGGCTGTTAGTGCAGGTTGTGTTGGGTTTTAAGCTTGGTAGAGCTTAATTTTAAGTTTGGTGTAGCTTAAATAGAGTGAATGAGAAATGGAGAGGAAATGAAATATTTGAGTTTCCCTCCTTGGCAAAGGGACATTGTCCATATTGGAGGAAGAAAAGACTTTTGATGGGTATATATTCACTCTTCTTCTAGCTCTTAAAGAGCTGAGAAGAAGGCAAGCCTCGCGTCGTCGTCGTCGTCGTCGTCACTCGCTCGGCTTCGGCTTCGGCTCCGGCTTCGGTCAAAGATTGATTGATTAATCTTTTTGGACAAAATTCATTTCAAATTATTTAATTAATTAATTTAATTAATTAACGAAAATTCAATCTGGAATAACCCATGACCCGCGACCGCGTCCGGTCCGGTCCGGTTTTCTTTCCCGGATTATTTTAAATCCGTTTTAATTTTCCCGCAATATTCCCACTTGTTCCAACAGTTATGGTTGTTCTGAAAGGTTGCAAACCTTTTCAGAATCAACGCAAAATGGTTTATAAATATGCCTTGAATCTCAGAATTTTTACTTACTAAATTTTCTGATTATCTTCTTCTTCTGCACAATATTTTTCCACTGTGTTTTACAGCCTTCGAGTGGTTCACTGTTACATCGGCGTTTTTGGTACCAACACGTTGTGAATTAAATCGTTCTATCCTGGGAGGATAATATTCCAACACATCGGGTACTTGAGGGGAATAATTTCCTTAAGGACACACTGTGCATTCAGTGGGCTCGATTTATTTCTATACTGTTTTTCAGAATTTATTTCGTCAAACTAGTGTTACTAACTTTCTGTTTCTATTTATATTTCATAAAGTTTAATGATTTAGTTGTTTATTACAGCAATACAGATTGTCTAACAATCTTAAGGAAATTATTTTATTATATTCTGTATTCTGCTTGTGGAGATTAAAACCTGTGTGGTTTTCTACTCCTTTTGAATGTTACTATTCTGATTCGGATATAAAAAGTTCATTAGAGTATTGAAATTCAGAAAACGATTTGAAGAACATAAAAACTTCATCGTTTTCTGTGAAATCGTATATAAAAACTTCGATTTTTATTTACCATACATACTGTTTATTGATTACAGTATTATTTACTATTCTGGTTTTACCATTAATTGAACTCTTTTGTTGTTGACAATGAAAAATGGCAATTGATAACGGAAATCCTTTTGCGACTGTTGCTGCAACGACGATAGCCTCGTCAAGTCGCACTACTGTTCCTCCGGTCGAGAAACCGGGGAAATTTTTAGGAGCCAACTTCAAAGGATGGCAGCAAAAGGTGTTCTTCTGGCTTACCACACTTGGTATGCAGAAATTCACTCGTGAAGAGCCTCCGGTGCCTACTGTGGACATGTCGGACAATGAGAAATTCATGATTGTTGAGGCGTGGAATCAGGCAAATTTTCTTTGCAAAGGCTATATCTTAAGCGCTTTAGAGGATGACTTGTACAACGTGTACAGTGCGATGAATACTTCGAAAGAATTATGGGACGCACCTGAGAAGAAGTACAAGACGGAAGATGCATGCTTGAAGAAGTTCGTGGTTTCCAAGTTTCTAGACAATAAAATGATAGACAACAAAAATGTGGGAACCCAAGTTCAGGAGCTTCAACTTATTTTTCACGACCTTATTGCTGAAGGTATGGTCGTGAATGAAGCTTTTCAAGTGGCTGCAATGGTTGAAAAATTACCTCCTTGGTGGAGAGATTTCAAGAACTATCTTAAGCACAAGCGCAAAGAAATGAAGTTGGAAGATCTTGTGATATGTCTCAAGATTGAGGAAGACAAAAAAACAGCCGAGAAGAAGTCTAGTGAAAATTCAACGATCATGGGAGCTAATATCGTTGAGGAGATTGCTCCAAAAAGTAAGAAGAGGAAGAGGTCTTCTGGACATACTAAGGAGCAAAACAAAAAGAAATTCAAGGGCAACTGCTACAATTGTGGAAGAGTTGGTCACAAAGCCCCTGATTTTCGTCTCCTGAAAAAGGATAAGAAGAAGGGACAGGCCAACATAGTGGAGAAGAATGATGACATTGATGATCTTTGTGCAATGCTTTCGGAATTCAACTTAGTTGGAAATCTGAAGGAGTGGTGGATTGACTCTGGAGCCACTCGACATGTTTGTGTTGTCAAAGAAGCATTTGCGACTTACTCTATTGTTGGTCCCGAAGAAGAGATTTTCATGGAAAATAATGCAACAACCAAGATTGAAGGTTATGGGAAGATATTCATGAAGATGACTTCCGGCAAGGTGTTAACGCTCAACAACGTTCTTCATGTTCCTACTATTAGGAAGAATTTAGTTTCTACTTCTTTACTTGTGAAGAATGGATTCAAATGTGTATTTGTTTCTGATAAAGTTGTTGGAAGCAAGAATGAAATGTATGTTGGAAAAGGCTACCTCACGGGGGGCCTTTTCAAACTCAATGTAATGGTTGTTGACAGTATGAGTAAAATTTCAGTTTCTTCTTATTTATTGGAGTCAAATGCTTTATGGCATATTTGTTTAGGACATGTCAATTATAAAACCTTAAGGAAATTAATTAATTTATAAGTATTGCCTAAATTTGAGTGTAATAAATTGAAATATCAAATATGTGTTGAATCTAAGTTTGTAAAACATCCTTATAAGTCTGTTGAAAGGAATTCAAATACCTTAGACTTAATTCATACTGACATTTGTGATATGAAGTCGACATAATCTCGAGGTGGAAAAAAGTATTTTATTACTTTTATTGACGATTGCACTCGATATTGTTATGTTTATTTGCTTAGTAGTAAGGATGAAGCAATTGAAGCAATACAAGAATGAAGTGGAGAATCAATTGAATAAAAAGATCAAAATGATTAGAAGTGATAGAGGTGGAGAATATGAATCTCTGTTTGCATAAATATATTCGGAATATGGAATTATCCATCAAATTACTGCAGCTTACCCACCTCAATCCAACGGAATTGCGGAAAGGAAAAACCGGACATTAAGGAAAATGATGAATTCTTTATTAATAAGTTTCGGATTACCGCAGATTTTGTGGGGGGAAGCTATCCTTACAGCTAACCAAATACTCAATAGCGTACCCGACAGCAAAACGCAATCTATTCCATAAGAAAAATGGAAAGGAAGTAAACCCAACTTGAAATATTTTAAAGTGTGGGGTGTCTAGCAAAGGTACAAGTTCATTTACCTAAAAGGGTTAAAATCGGGCCAAAAACAGTAGATTGCATTTTCATTGGATATGTTACAAACAGTAAAGCATATCGGTTTTTGGTTCATAAATCCGATAATCCCCAGATTCATGTTAATAAGATAATGGAATCAGATAATGCTGAATTCTTTGAAAGCATCTATCCGTATAAAACTGAATGCGATTCGTTAAGTGAAAGACCTAAACGACCTCGGGAAGAACCAAAGGAAAATACTCCAAGTGTAGAAGATCCAAAGCGTAGCAAACGTCAAAGAACATTTACTTCCTTTGGACCAGATTTTGTGACATTCTTGCTTGAAATTGAACCTCAAACTTTTAAAGCAGCTATGTCGTGTTTGGATTCAGCATTTTGGAAAGAGGCAGTCAATAGTGAGATTCAATCAATTTTTGATAATCATACATGGGAATTGGTTGATCTTCCTCCGAGAAATAAGCCTTTAGGTTTGAAATGGATCTTTAAACGGAAAATGAAAGTTGATGGCACTATTGATAAATATAAGGCAAGACTTGTTGTCAAAGGTTATAGACAAAAGGAAGGCCTTGATTACTTTGACATTTACACGCCAATAACGAGGATAACATCTATTAGGGTGTTAGTGGCACTAGCGGCCGTCTATGGTCTTGAAATCCATCAAATGGATGTTAAAACAGCTTTCTTAAATGGAGAATTGGAGGAAGAAATTTACATGGAACAACATAAGGGTTTTATGGTTCATGGTAAAGAAAATAAATTGTGAAAACTTGTTAAGTCGCTTTATGGACTTAAACAAGCCCCCAAACAATGGCATGCCAAATTTGACCAAACAAGGTTGGCAAGTGGGTTTAAAATCAACGAGTCCGACAAATGTGTTTACATTAAAAACACTCCAGTTCATGAAGTCATTGTTTGTTTATATGTTGATGACATGTTGATAATGAGCAAAAGTATGGCAGATATAAATGCTACAAAGTTCATGTTGGCTAGAAAATTTGATATGAAAGACTTAGGAGTTGCTGATGTGATCTTAGGAATCAGAATTCACAAGACTCCACAAGGTCTAGCATTATCACAGTCTCACTACATTGAAAAGGTACTTGACAAGTTCAAGTATTTGTATTTCAAAATTGCCAAGACTCCAACTGATTTGAGTTATGCACTTCAAACGAATGAAGGTGAAAGTGACTCACAACTGGACTATGCTAGAGTATTGGGAAGTTTGATGTATATCATGAATTGTACGCGACCAGATATAGCATGTGTTATTAGCAAACTGAGTCGATTTACAAGTAATCCCAATCACATACATTGGATGGCAATGAAACGAGTTTTGGGGTATCTGAAACATACCCAAAACTATGCTTTGCATTATAATAAATATCCCTCCGTGATCGAGGGATATAGTGATGCAAATTGGATTTCCGGTTCATCTGAAGTTAAATCCACAAGTGGATATGTTTTCACAATTGGGGGTGGAGCAGTGTCTTGAAAATCATCCAAACAAAAGTGCATCGCTCGTTCTACAATGGAATCTGAATTTATTGCTTTAGATAAGGCCGATGAAGAAGCTGAATGGCTCCGAAATTTCTTGGAAGATGTTCCATTTTGGCCCAAACCTTTGGCACCTATTTGTATACATTGTGATAGTCAAGCGACAATAGGTAAGGCAGGGAGCGTTATGTATAATATAAAATCTCGTCATATACGACGGAGACACAATACCATTAGACAACTACTCTCTAGTGATGTTATCAAAATTGATTACGTAAAGTCAAAAGATAATGTGTCGGATCCACTTACAAAAGGCCTATCTAGAGAGGCAGTTGAAAGATCATCAAAAGGAATGGGGTTAAGGTCTAGGACAAGTCATCATGGCGGTAACTCTACCTAGTATACTGGAGATCCCAAGAGCTAGGTTCAAAGAGATCAAACAAAGTTATGAATGACAGTTCAACAATATCAAATAACTCAACCCATTATCGTGATGAAGACAATGTTCAAAAATCGAAGTAAAGCATTAAAGCTTTTTGATGAGTCAATAAAGCTTAAAGTTTTTTAATGATTTGCTGTGTGTCTTTAGGATTACACGTTTAGGAATCACCTATGTGAGTGTGAAGTGTAAGTCGCTTCAAAGGGAATGAAAGTAAAGGCCCATTCTCTGAGCACTCATGAAACCAGGCAATGTTCATGGCTGAAACGAGCACAACCGTGAGAACCATAGATGGTTACGAATTGATTGTATGACTTATGTTGTCTAAGTATACGACAAAGCTCGATGGTTCAAAGATATCAAATCTACTGATTGACCGAGTATATCCGGTATAAGCTCACTATGGAAAGTTCAAAAGGAAACATACTTATACAGATGCAATTAATTCTTGCATGTAAAACACACACGCGTCCGTGCATTCCTTTATTTTATAGCTATTCCCCATTCATGTGGGGGATTTTTGGGTTTTAAGCTTAGTAGATCTTAATTTTAAGCTTGGTGTAGCTTAAAGAGGGTGAATGAAAATGGAGAAAAAATTAAATATTTGAGTTTCTCTCCTTGGCAAAGGGACATTGTCCCATATTGGAGGAAGAAAAGACTTTTGATGGGTATATATTCAATTGTTCTTCTTCTAGCTCTTAAAGAGTTGAGAAGAAGGCAAGCCTCGCGTCGTCGACGTCGTCGCTCGCTCGGCTCAGCTTAGCTTCCGATTTGGATTTGAATTTGGTCAAAGATCGATTGATTGATTAATCTTTTTGGACAAAATTCATTTCAAATTATTTAATTAATTAGTGAAAATTCAATCTGGAATAACCCATGACCCGCGACCTGGTACGATCTGGTCCGTTTTTCTTTCCCGTATTATTTTAAATTCGTTTTTAATTTTCCCGCAATATTCCGACATGTTCCAACAGCTATGGTTGTTCTGAAAGGTTGCAAACCTTTTCAGAATCAGTGCAAAATGGTCTATAAATATGTCTTGAATCCCAAAATTTTTACTTACTAAATTTTCTGATTATCTTATTCTTCTTCTACACAATATTTTTTCAGTGTGTTTTACAGCCTTCGAGTGGTTCGCTGTTACATCGGCGTTTTTGGTACCAACACGCTGGTGAGTTAAATCGTTCTATCCTGGGAGGATAATATTCTAACACCTCGGGTGCTTGAGGTGAATAATTTTCTTAAGGACACACTGTGCATTCAGTGGGATAGATTTATTCTTATACTGTTTTTCAGAATTTATTTCGTTAAACTAGTGTTACTAACTTTCTGTTTCTGTTTATATTTCAGAAAGTTTAATGATTTAGTTGTTTATTACAGCAATACAGATTGTCTAACAGGTTGCTCGTCAATAAATCCAAAATTTATTTCCTTGGGGTTTGTTAGTTGAAGCCCAAAGATCAAAATCACTCACATAAACTAATTGAAGGTTAATGGTGGCAAGTTGAATAATACAAGGACTAAAATCAAAATATAGCATTAACAAAAGTGCTATTTGCCCATTCATTTGAAAACAAGACAAATCAACTCAAATAAGGAAAGAGTTTTAGTTTTTTAGACCACCTCCAAAAAAAGAAAGACTTGTTTCCCTAGTTTTACAACTAAATGTCCTAGTTCTCCCGTTTTTGATAAAGAACCCAAAAGGAAATAAAAATTTAGTAGGAAAAAAGACGAAACTTGTGGTAGAAAAAGGCTTACCAAACATTAATAAGGCATCCACATGATCACTTCAGCAGCGCATGCACCTTCTGTGATGGAGACGAAGTTGAATTCTGCAAGGAAAAAAACGTTGATTCCCCAAGAAATAATCTTTGAGATATTCTTACAGCTTCCTGCTAAGTCCCTAATGCATTTCAAGTGCATTTCAAAATTTTGTAATTCCCTCGTATCCAAATCAGATTTTGTGAATATCTATAGATATCGCATGGAACAAATTTCTTTCTGCGCGAGGGGGAGGTTTTATACACAGTATTGAACAAAAGGAAGAAAAAAAAGCCTCTCTTCTTCAAGTTGAGAGATTTGATGAACTCTACGACCATGCATGCCCCTGTAAATCCTCGTTTGGATTGCGTTAACGGTTTATTTTGCTTCTGGGGATTAAGTGCGGTACATCCCGCAACTTTTAATCCTAGTACAAGACAAGTAAGATTTCTTCCCGACCTAAATAAAGATTTTTCTCCTTGTTACTATTCATTAGGTTTTGAATCATAAGAAAATAAGTACAAAGTTCTTTTGACATCACATCATGTGGAAAAAGAGTATGCAACACATTGGATTTTCACTTTAGGCATAGATAAATCATGCATGGAGAAAGATTGAAAGCACTTCTAGAAAAGACTCCAAAAGGAGAATATTGGAGAAGCCATATCAATTTGTTTTCCTTTAATGTAGGATGGTATAGAGCTTAAAGTCTGCCTATTTGGTAGACCCATAATAACATTCTGCACGTGCCGTGATGGGAAGATTGTATTTATTGTGAACATAAAATCAGGTATTTGATGTTCATGTTATGATATAATGATGGATAGTTGGAGAAAAATAGAAATCAAGGGGCTTCCTAAAGAGAGCTACATCCAACATGATGTTTTATACGTCAATACCACACAAGGGGGGTGATTTATGTAGTGTCCAATTTTCGAGTGTTGTCGTTATAGAAGGACCCGATTCTTCTATGTGTTCCAACTCGTACTATTACGGAATAAAAAATGCAGAAAAGTAAAGAACACGGAGATTTTTACGTGGAAAACACCCAGCTCAAAAGGTGAAAAAACCACGACCTACTACTCAGTAGGATTTTCTCCAAATACTTCACTACAACTCTGAGCCAACAGCATTTACAAAATAAACTCTTTTGTAAATCTAAGGATTAACTTTAACCCTTATAACAACACGCCACAGGTTGTTGTGACTACGTCAAGTTAAATCTAACTTGAATGATACAACTCAAGTACCTAGTACAATTTGCTTCTAAGAAAGCTGAAAAAGGTACAATTTTAGACCATCTACTACAATAAACTAGACTATAAGACAATAGATGGAACTGGTTTTTCTAGCTAGTTCAAGTAGCTCCAGATTCGCACTCTCCAATTTGGCTCGAACTGCTTGCAAAACTTTTTCACGAATTTTGCTCTCAATTCTTGATAAATTTCTGCTTTTGTGCGTCTATATACAATAAGAACAATCTGAAATTGATAGGAGTTAGTAGATAAGGAATTAACTAGAACCCTAATGCAACTCTTCCTTGGTAGAAGAGTTCTAGTCAAACTCAACTCCTAAATCCTTCCTTATCTTAGATTTTGTTCTTATTGAATAAGGAGTCCTTCTCCAATTTCTTTTTTGCAATCTTTTCGATCAGAAGATATCTCAATTTTACCAGAATACATTTATCTCATGCATGTGCATCTCATGTGCCTTTAACTCTGCTGGTCTATGTCACCTGTGATGGACCTGGTTCATCTCGGAGTTCCTTTGTCAATCTTCAAAACTATTTCCTTTCTTAGGCCAACAAATTCCCCCTTTTTGATGATGACAAACTTTGTGCTTCAGGCCTGTTTCAGCTTAGTCCAACATTGACACATATAAGAGTATTAAGCATTTATCACAAAGAACCAGGTTCATTAGATTATAAATATCACATGTTCATAGCACAACCTATCTTCCCCCTTTTGGCATCATCGAAAAGTTCCAAAAAGATTGTGTGAATCCCAGATTTTTAACACTTGCTCATGGCCATTTGGGAAACTGCATATGCAATCATGGATTAATCATCAATAATCAACTAAGAATTCAAACTATCAAAAAATAGAGCTACTGAATCAGAGCAAAAAGCATCAGATTTCATTGATAGAGGGAATACGATTCTGCCACAATCCACAAAATAAAACAAAAACAGTTAAAACATGAGCAATAAACAAAAATTTTGAATCTGGGTCACTGAAAGTTCTAGGCAGGCTAGAAAATTAAGGCTTGGAAAAACTGCAGACCTGGTTCATTTAGCCAAGATGGATGGTTCAGCAGACTTAGAAACAAATGAAGACTTCTTTGAGGAAGTCTTGGCTTTCTTGGGCTTAGGGGTCTGAACTACTACCTCTGCCACTTTTTCACTTTGACGGACCAGGTCCATCTCATCCACTTCAACAGCCTCAATAGGCTCAACAACCTTTTTTTTTCCTTTTTTCACTCTTTTCTTCTTACTCTCCTCTAAAAGCTCTCTTCAACTCGTCCTCACTTTGCTTTACCTTGCTCCTTTTAATTCTTCCTCTTGGAAGAGAAATATTAAAAGTCTCAGAAGGAGCAGCTTTTCTTTTCTTACTTTCTCTTGTTGTTCCAGAAGTTTGAGCTTTCGGAGTTCTTTTCTTCTTTGGATTATAATTATCGCCTAACATTTTCAGCAGATCCGCCATGATTTTCTAAGTAGATGAACCAGGTTCATCTATACCTTTCCTAAATTTACTAACCCTTCAGCGGTTTCCCCATATTCACTTCCCCCTGTGTTCTTGCTACTTTCTTCCTCTTTTTCTGGATCAGCTCCACAATCGCCATTCTAAAAGATTCAGAGGTGGTGAAGAATTAGCCACTTCTTTCCCTTTTCCCTTTCTCATTACTCCGTACTCCCTCACTCTCATTTTTTTTAATTTAATTTTTACCACCTATTTTTATTGTTTCCGGCAACTCCACATCTATTACAGACGCAACCAGTATGAACCTTTTTTCTAAGTTTTTCAGCAACATCAGAGATGACCTCAGAAGAAGGACTTGGGACAGATGTTACCTGAGTCATCGAAAATTTGGGAATGGTTTTGTAAGGGAGGGGATGTCTTCAATGAACTTTTAGTTTTGAATTGACGGTTAAGGCTTCCCTAGAATCTAGGTATTTTAATTTGGTGAGGATTCTTGTTGAAACAGAACTGGTTCAAAGTCAAATGGATAGGCTTTGAAAAGATTTTGATTTTCGGCAGAGTTCTGCTCATGATTTAATTATTAGTATTTCAAAGTGTGCAGAGTGTAGAACACATACCTCGCCTTTCAGATGAACCAGCACGATGAACCAGGTTCATCATTTCAGAATCCTCTTGATCAAGCCTCAATTTGCAAAGATAGAAAATTTTTTATTTGTGATCAGTGAGTCATATCAAAACATGGCATAAGAGTATAATTTTTACAGTATGGGACTGAGCAATTGTTAATCTGATTATTTACACCCGTTTCAGACTTTTCTAGCCAAATTTTTTCTTTGTTTTCATTTTTTTTAATGTATTTACATTTTCAACTGGTTCAATTAAGTGATCTTAATCATCCCTAATAGTAACATGTTCCTTTCAAAATGCTCTCTACTTAGTGCTTTTGTAAATATATCTGTATGGTTTCACAACCAACTAGTTGCTCATTGATGTTCATTCATTGCTTTGTTGTTGTGGAACAGGTTCAGGTACAGGTTCTAACGAAGTTTGGGAATTATTTTGTTTTATTCCCCTTGTCATGTTGCCCGGGATGGATGAACCTGTTCCATCACCTATTCCTTCCTCCAGTGTTGCTTTGGTTTGGATTGATTTGTGACCAACCTAATTTATTCATCATCTTGTTCATTACCAACCCCAGTGATTTCACCTTTCTTTCCATTTCCAAAGGAGATATTTCCTCCTTTGAGGTCCTCAAGTATAAGGAACTAGTCCTTGTTGCCAGTCATGTGTTTTGAGCAGCCACTATCCATGTATTGTATTATGCTACTACCTTTCACTTGAATCTACAAAAGAAAATCAGGGGTTAGTCTTAGGAACCCAAACTAGTTTGGGTCCCTTTCTATAAGCAAAAGGATGAATTAAATTCTTTTTATCCCAACTTGGTAACCAATTCTTCCCTCGAACAAAACTTTTGTTCTTTTGACTGGCCTTTTCTTTTCCATTACATTCACTTTTAAAGTGACCAGTCTTACCACAGTGAGTACAAATCTTTTTCTCAGGAAGAGTGAGGTACTTGCTTTTAGGATCCCACTTAGGTAGCAGATTCCCAAATCCAAGTCCTCTTCTATTGCTACTATGATGTTCCTGTAGCCATGTCAAAGCATCAGAGGACCTGTTCCATTTGCTAGTTCTATCTGACCTTGCTTAGATCCTCTTTAAGGACTCTTATCTGCTCATCTCTTTTGTACAACTCGTCTTTCATTTTTCCTAGGTTTTCTTCTAATGTGAGTTGTGTGTGATCAGCTTTGTTTTTACCTGTTCCTAATTTCAGTTTTAGATTTTCAGATCTTAGCTCAAGGACAGTGGTGTCAAGTTCATGAACCTAGTTCTCTAACTCAACATTTTTACTATCATTTTCTCTAGCCCTAAGTTCCAGATTTTTGCACTTAGCTTTCAAAATCA
>ML339599.1:24932-35859 GCA_005239505.1 Nicotiana paniculata | reverse complement strand
TGTGATCAATTCACCACTCGTATTGCATTCTAATTAACTCTCCCTTTTATATAATTCGCTCCTGGTTGATAATTAATCGATAATTGCTCTCGTAGCCTTCTCCCGAAGTACTACTCGTCTATTCTCAATAAATTAACGCCTATATTCCTATGAAATTAATCCATTAGAACGCACTAAGATTACGATGTTTAATTAAGCAAGATGACTAGGTATATTCCTATCCTAACCATAAATCCGCTCCCCTGAAGGGTTAAGATCGCGCTCTCTTCAATTCTTCTCTAATCTATATACGGCTTTCCCAAGCATAACATAGATAGTATATAGAACCTAATTGCTGGCCAAACAATTAAGCAATTAAACGCAGAACTGAAGAAACAACCATATATTGAGCGAACTATAATCAAGGTTAAGTTGAAGTCGAATAACAATATTCATGGCTAAACCACAACCCCAACAATGGGTGTTTAGCCACTCATACTAGAATCAAAAAATTGCATAAGTCTTGCATAAATGGAAAATACTAGAATAAGATGAAGAAAATTGATAATCCTTTGCTTCCTCAATTATCTTGTGTGTATATTCTCTCCAAAAATGGCATCTTTCCCTCAAAGTTGTGTTTTTTGGGTCTATTTATATGTTTGGGATAAACCCTAAACGTGTAGGAGACTTCTATTCAAACCGGGAAACACTTAAAACCTTCAAAACTCGGAATTTACCAGACCAGGGACCCCAGGCATTAAGCCCCAAACGCCCAGCTATAGCCTGGGTAGGCCAGGCGTTCGGGCTCTAACGCCCCATTAACGCCTGGGCATGGCTAGCGTTTGGTGTGTAACGCCCCACTAACGCCTGGTTAAGCCAGGCTTTTGGGCCAAAACGCCCGGCTATGGCTCGGGTCACTCCTTTTCGACTCTCGAGCGTATTTTTGACGTTTATAAACCCATTTAGCTCGGCTTCCATCTCCAATTCACCTACACATGAAATAGACTCCATTATGCACATATGACGTGTATTTTTATCACAAAAGCACATAAAATGTAAGGTACATAATGCTTAAAACTATGGATTCTAGCCACGCATCACTCTCCCAAGTTCATCCCTTCTACTAATCTTCAGGCTCCACCGTCAATCTTCAAACACCAAGTCTTACCACCTTCTTCCTTCTTTAAACTCACAAAAATGGTGAAAACATCCATAACAGTTCCCCAAAAGGAGAAAACTTCTTCTTCTTCACGTCCGGCCGGCGACAAAATGCCGGTAAATCCGCTCCCTGAGGAGTGTGTTCCTGGCCCGTCTATCCTTAAATCCGATTTTAAGACCGAGAAACCTCCCTCGATCCCTGGTCGGTGCGAGCATGTGTCGAGTTACATTTGCTCGATAACTATGGGGTACCTCGAGTAGATTAAGAGAGATTTCAACTGGGGGAATAAAGTAGTAGTGATTCCATCCCCTGAAGAAAGCATTACTACCCACGTCGAAGGGTATCTGAGTGTTTACACTTACCCTTTCATGTTGGGCCCTCTCGACCCTGTCATCATTGACTTCTGCCGTCAATACCAGGTGACCTTAAGCCAAATCCATCCTTCCTTTTGGCGAATATTCATCATGCTCCGATTCTTTACGAGCAAAGCCGAGGGGATGCCATTCACCCTTGACCACCTCATCAGGTTGTACATGCCCCATATCTTTCAAGGGTTGATCAAACTCCAACGTTGGGCAACCAAGGTGTTGTTCTCGAGCATCGACGAGGAAAAAGATCAAGGCTGGATGGGTAGATTTAATCGAGTGAATACCTCCGACCTCATCACGGCGGAGAAGATGCCATTTCCTGAGAAATGGAACACGTAGCGTAAGTATTACTTCACTGTTAATTTCCATGCTTTATTTAGTTCCTCTGCTCTATTGATGCCTTCTTTCATCATGCATCGGTTTGTTGGATGCCTCATGCAGTCTCCGACCTCGAGAGTTGGATCCAACAACTGGCCTCGGCCTCCACTTACACTGAGCGTTGTTGGCGTGTTTTGGCAAAAGGCCGATAGGAGTCAAACAACCATGGTAATCTTCCTTTTTACATATCCGATGATTTGATAATATCTTTTTATACTTATTTAATTTCCTCGTGTGCATAGCTGAGCAAGGATGCAGGCATGAGGCCTATGTCTAGTGAGGAGGAGACTTCGGCTCCGGTTCCAAAACCAGCAAAAGATAACAAGAGAAAAAGGGCCTCGACCTCCGAGGACCCAAAGCCCAAAAAGAAGAAGATCTCGATTAGAAAATTGAGGATAGATACTGCTACCCTCCCTCCCCATGTAGTTCAGTATCTAAGGGAAGAATAAGAAGAAGAAGAAGAAGAAGAAGAGGATGGTGACTCGGTGCTTGTGACCCGAGCGAGAAAAAACATCGAGGCCTCCAAAGCCGCTGAATCGGTGGCGGTTGGCGAGGCCCTGCCTTATGCTGAGGAGGCCTTGGATAAGGATTCAGGAAAAGTCCCCGAATCGCCTAAAGTTGAGGTTGCTTCTCATCTAACGTTGAGCATGCCGAGGGGGTCGGTCCTGTAACCCCTCGAGTCGAAAAGAACGCCCCAAGTGACTAACTTGGGACAGTGACAGTAGGTCATTTGCCAATTCTCCCTGCCTTTTTTGAAGAGGCGATACGGGATGCTCAATCTTTGAGGACTCCCGAAGTAGGCGGAGTCCCCGGTGGGGAGGATCCCTTCTGAGATTGCTTCGCCGGGGTCGAGGATGCTTCGACCTGAATGACGCATCCAGCCTCTTCGAAGAGGCCCAACGACTTCTGAACCAGGTAAGTTTTAATTCTTTTGTTGGTGTTGTATTCTTCTGTTTTTTGTCTAACTCCCTTGTTTTTCCATACATAATTTTTCTAAGTCTCGGGCTGAACTGAGCCAGTTTGAGGCCGATCTCCAAAGGCTTTCGGAGGAGAGTAATACCCTCAAAATCTACAACAGGAAAAAGGATGAAGAGATTAAAGATCTCTAAGCCGAACTGGCTTAGGCTCAAAAGGAGTAGATTGGCTTGATCGAGCAGGTAATGATACTCTTAAAAGCTCATGGGCTTGATTTGGTAATAAAGGCTAACATTTCAATGTTGCAGCTACAACAAAAGATCGAGAGGATCAAGTTGTTCCGAGAGGAGGTAAATCAGGTAAGGGTAAAGTCCTACGGGTGGAAAGAAGGCATGGACCGCCTTGCTGCAGAGAAAGAAACTTCTCTAGCCCGGTTGTCATTGGTCGAAGCCCAGCTTCGAGGTATGAAGGAAATGAGCTCAGCTCAAGAGAAGAATATAGAGGAGCTCGAGGCTCAGTTGGCTTCTAAACTTGTAAAGGCCTAAGCTGAGGCCAAAAAAGCAAAAGTCGAGGCTGATAAGATGGTGGCTATTTACCTGGCCGACGCTGAGGCCGCTCAAGTCCAAGGAGGGAAGGTGCCGATACTGCTCAAACTCGAGCACATTGGATTGCTGAACTTGCTAAATGCCAATCTCGGAGAGAGATCCTCGAGGAGATCCACGCTCGAGGTTTCGATCTTTCCGAGGAGATAACGAAGACAAAAGAGCATGAAGCTGATGCTAGATTGTTGGCCTCTTCTGATGACGGCGATGATGGAGATGATGATGATAATGGTAGAAATAGTGGGTTCGATAATGATGAGGGGCCCAGGGAAGAAGCTGCCCTCGAGGGAGGAACTGCCCCTAGAATAACTAGGTGGTTTTGTATTTTTTTCTTTCTTTTTGTGTAGGACCCTGGTTGTTCCTTTGTAAATACATTCATACATATATAAAATATTTCCTTATTGAATTTTGTCTCAATTTTTTGACTTGTGAAAATTATGATTCGCTTTATTCCTTGTGAAACATAAGCAACTTGGCCGAAGTCAGATTAATATAGTCTTTGTAGTCGAGTAAGCACTTGCTCGAACTCGAAGTAGTAAAACCATTAGGTTTTAGTTGGGTGAGGATGAACTCTCTAACTCAAAAAAAATATAATGTCCCTTAGGCTCTTGAATCGGGCCGATACGGCCTCAGAAAGAGTGGCTATTTTCCTTTTCGGTTTAAAAAGTTTAATCATATAAGAATTTGTTATGCCTTGGCACGAAGTAAGTCTGTACCCGTGGGGTTTTTTGGGGTTTAATGTTATCGAAACCCTTTGATTTTGTGTGCCTTATCACAAGTTTGTTCAGTACTAAATTGTTCGAAGGTTCGAACAGTTCGATACCCCTTAAGGTTTTTCGAGGGCTGACGTTATCGAAGCCATTTGATTATTTTGCTGAGGGCTTTTTAATGGGTTTATAAAAGAATTTGAAGGCCTGTTTTTATTGAGGAATTCGGATGTCTCCGAACTGCGCTAATTTGTCCGTAGCCTTGTGATCTGCCTCTTGGGCTTATTTTCCCAATTATACTTCAAACTTGCTCGAAGCGTCAGTCCCCGAGTGGGGTGGCCTTGGCCTATAAAATTGAGGATTGCCTTTTTTAAGGTCTTACGGTCTCGAAGTTTAGTAATTCAAACATATCAATTTTCGGATGGCAGTGCCCCGAGTGGAGTTAATTGTTCGATCTTTAGTTGCGATCGGTCCTTGAGCTAGTTTCCACAATAGATCACAAGTATGAAATTGTAAGACAGAAATTTCACTAGGGCATGGAACATCTGGTAATAAGGAAAAAATACTTCTTTCGATAGATCATACATGCGTACATATTCCTCCACTAGGGCTCGAGTAATCTACATGGACACGGTTCATTCGACCGTTTGGCCCTTTACAAAATTTACCTATCGAGACCCTATTGACACAAAATATTTTTCCTGAAAATATAATATCCCAGGGTGATGCCCCCAGTGTTTGAGGTTGATTGTAAAGAAGTCTCGGATACTCTAATTTAGCACGAACAATGATTGCCTCGTTAAAAACCTTACCGAAAAAACCGATTTGGGACAAAAACCAGTCGAAGGGAAAAAAAGTGTAACACGTGCTTTCAGACCTAATGACTTTATGCTTGGAGAAAGCTTCGATGCCTTCGGTTGAACACCTTCAACAAGTTAGTATAAAACATAAATTAAAAAAAGAGAAAGCCATACCTTAGCAATAATATCGTTTGAGGAGTGATATGTTCTAATTATTTGGCAGTTGTTCGCCATTCATCGTGCCAAGCTAGTAGGATCCCTTTCCGATTATCTCGAGGACCTGATATGGTCCTTCCCAATTTGGGCTAATATTTTCTTCATTTGGGTCTCGAGTATTGAGGGTGACTTTTCTCAAAACTAAGTCCTCGATTCTAAAGTGGCGAAGATTGGCCCTTCTTGTAGTACCTTTCAATGCGCTGCTTTTGTGCGGCCATTTGAACGAGGGTGACTTCCCATTTTTTATATAGTAATTTGAGGCTTGTATACATAGCCTCATGATTCGATTCTTCCGTTATGTATCGAAACTTGGCACTAGGTTCCTCGACCAGGATCAGAGCTTCAGTGCCATATACTGAGGAGAATGGTGTTTCCCCCTTCTGGATTTTGACATTGTTCGATACGCCTAAAGAACTTCGGGCAAAACTTCTCTCAATTTCCCTTAGCGCCATTCCGTATTTTCTTTAGATTCTGAATAATGGTCTTATTTGTTGATTCAGCATGTCTGTTCCCACTAGGATGATACGGCATTGACAAAATCCTTTTTATTTTGTGATCTTCGAGAAACTTTGTTATCTTGCTGCCGATGAATTGTTTTCCATTATCACATATGATTTTGGAAGGTATCCCGAATCAGCATATAATATGATCCCAGATGAATTCTATAACTTCCTTTTCTCTGATTTTCTCGAAGGCATGTGCTTCAACCTATTTAGAGAAATAGTCAGTCATAAATAAATGAATTTAGCTTTACTTGGGGCAGATGGCATAGGGCTGACGATGTCCATTCCCCATTTCATGAATGGCCATGAGGATAAGACTGAATGAAGTTTCTCTACGGGCTGGTGGATCATCGGTGCATGCTTTTGGCACTTGTCGTATTTTCGAATGAATTCCTTAGTATATTTTTCCATATTGGCCCAATAATATCCCGCTCTGATGACTTTATGAATCAGTGATTCGGCACCAGAATGTTTTTCACAAGTACCCTCATAAATTTCTCGTAGGACGTAGTCAACGTCTCCCGGTCCCAAACATACTGTCAACTGTCCATCAAACATCCTTCTGTATAAAGTTCCATCTTTGGCCAGAGTGAATTGTGCAGCCTTCGTTCGTAGAGTCCTCGATTACTTAGGGTCTGATGGGTGTTTATCGCTTTTCAAATACTCAATGTATTTATTCATCTAATCCCAGGTTAGGCTTGTGGAGTTTATTTCGGCATGGCCTTCTTCGATCACTGACTTCGAAAGTTGTACGACAGTCCCCGAGCTGATTTCGTCATTTTCAACCGATGACCCCAAATTTGCAAGGGCATCAGCCTCACTATTTTGTTCTCGAGGTACAGGCTGTAGGGTCCATTCTTTAAGCCAATGTAATGTTACCTGCAATTCATCCAAGTACCTCTACATTCGATCCTCTCGAACCTTGAAGGTTTTGTTGACTTGGTTTACCACCAGTAGGGAGTCACATTTGGCCTCGATGACCTATGCTCCCAAGCTTTTAGCAGTTCGAGACCTGTAATCATGGCCTCATACTCGGCCTCATTGTTAGTCAACTTAGAAGTTTTTATAGATTGTCTAATTGTATTGCATGTGGGCGGCTTCAAAATGATTCCTAGCCCGGATCCCTTCATATTCGAAGCGCCGCTTGTGAAAAGGGTCCACACCCCCGAAGATGTACCTGATTTTAACAAAAGTTCCTTTTAAACCTCGGGTACGAGAGGTGGCGTGAAGTCGGCCGCAAAGTTTGCTAAGATTTGAGACTTGATGGTCGTTCGGGATTGATACTCGATATCGTACCCACTAATTTTGACGAAATACTTGGCTAATCGGCTCGAGAGTTCGGGTTTTTGTAGAACATTACGAAGAGGATAAGTGGTCACTACACAAATTGGGTGACACTCGAAATATGCTTTTAATTTCCTAAAGGCGCTTATTAAAGCAAGCACTAATTTTTCTAAGTGTAGGTACCGGGTCTCGGCCTCACCTAAAGTTCGACTAATAGTAAACTTTAAAATACGTACCTTGCCCTTCTCAAAGTAAGACCTCACTTACCTCGACTTCTGAGACTGCCAGATATAAGTAGAGTTGCTTATCCGTTTTCAGGGTATGAAGCAATTGTGGGCTCGAGCGATACTGTTTTAACTCTTCCAATGCATGTTGGCATTATGGGGTCCAAGCGAAATTGTTCTTCTTTTTTAGCAGTGAGAAGAACCTATGACTTTGATCTGAAGACCTCAAGATAAACCGGCTCAAGGGGGCTATCCGCCCTGTTAATCTTTGCTTGGCCTTAACGCTGTCCACGACTGTGATGTCTCCGATTGCCTTAATTTCATCGGGGTTGATTTCAATTCCTAGATTCGACACCATTAAGCCGAGGAACTTGCCCGAACCGACCCCGAAAGCACATTTCTCGTGATTGAGCTTCATGTTCTATTTTCTCAATATGTTGAAGGCTTCCTGCAAATGTGTTAAATGGTCCTTTACGCGCAGATACTTAACTAGCATATCGTCAATATATACCTCCATTGATTTACCTATTTGTTCTTCGAACATTTTGTTCACTAGGCGTTGGTAAGTAACACCGGCATTTTTTAGTCAAATAGCTTTACGTTATAACAATATGTGCCATATTTAGTGATGAAAGAAGTATTTTCCTAATCCTCCGGGTTCATTTAAATTTGATTGTACCCGGAGTAGGCGTCGAGAAAACTAAGGATCTCGTGGTCGGCCTTGGCATCGATCATGCGGTCGATATTCAGCAGAGGAAAAGAGTCTTTGAGACATGCTTTGTTTAAATCTTTATAATCTACGCACACCCTAAGTTTGTTACCCTTTTTATGGACTACAACTACGTTTGCTAACCATTCGGGATATTCTACTTCCCGGATGGATCCTATTTTGAGAAGTTTGGTTACCTCGTCATTGATGACTGCATGTTTTACCTAAGACTGGGGCCTTCTCTTTTATTTTACCGGTTTGAACTTCGGATCCAAACTCAATCAGGGTGTTTTAATCTCTGGTGGGATCCCTGTCATATCTAAGTAGGACCAAGCAAAACAATCCATATTATCAATAAAAAAATTAATGAGTTCTTTTATGAGTTCGGGGGTTAATCTCGTACCCAGGTATATCTTTATTTCAAGTAGGTACTCGATCAATATAACCTGTTCTTCGACTGTCGATTTGGTGGCGTCGGAATATTTGGGGATAATGAAGGATCGAGGGATCCAGTAGTCGTCTTCCTATTCTTTCGTTCCATGCTTTTCCGATTGAGTCAAGGCTAGTGGTTGTGGTTAATATTTAGCCTCCTGTTTTCCTTTGACCTCCGATCCATTTGATGAAAGGTTGAAGAAACTGTTCTCATATTGTGAATCCAGGGTCTTCCGAGCAAGGTGTTGTACCTCAGATCGCCCTCGATTACATGGAACTTGGTTTCTTGTATAGTCCCAACTACGTTTACCGGTAAAATGATTTAACCTTTAGTTGTTTTGATGGCGATATTGAATACGATTTTATCTTGTATGCCGAGCTGCTCTACAACCCTTGATCGAATTATATTTTCCGAACTCCCTGGATCAATTAACACACGCTTAACCTGAATTTTATTCATAAGGATAGAAATTACCAGAGCGTCATTGTGGGGTAGAGATCTCTTCCGCTTCTTCGTCGTTGAATGATACGGTGCCTTCTGGCACATAATATCGGGTCTGTTTTTCCCTTGTAATGGATACTTTAATGAGTTTGAACACAAACCCTTGTGGAATATCGACGCCACTGACGATCATATGGATCACATGTTGTGGCTCTTCTTGTTCGTTTTTCCTGTTGGCGTCCCTTTCTTTGAAATGATTTTTGGCTCGATCGCTTAAAAACTCTCAAAGGTGGCCCTCGTTGAATAGACAGGCTACCTACTCCCTCAGTTGTCTGCAGTGTTCGGTTCTGTGGCCATGCGTGCCGTGATACTTGCACATCAGATTGGAGTTTCTCTAGGAAGGATCAGTTTGTATGGGTTTTGGCCATCTAGTATTTGATTCTTCCAATGGTCGACACAATACCTGATGCGCCAATACTGCAATTGTACTCCGATAATCGTGGGTCCTCTACGGGATCAGCATGTTTATCGAAACCACTTTTGTTCATGAGTCCTCGAGAGCTCTACCCTCAATCGTTCCTTCGATCATTTCGGATGTGATTGTGCCCTGGGCCGCCGTTTCTGCGATCTGCATTGTATGGCTGATATCGGTCTCTGTTCGACCGAGGCTCTTTGTCGATATCTCTCCGATTTCTACCTACGTGCATGTTCGGATAGACAGAACCATAGAGGGTCCCCAATTGATCATCTTTGGCCCTAATCTTTGACTGGTACCAATTACGTACATCGGCCCTGGTTACCGCCAAATATTCAATTAAGTTTTGCTTCAATTGACGTGATACCACCGAGCTTCATTCATTCAAACTATGAGTGAAATCTTGAATATCCCAATCGTCTGTGACCGGTGGTAGTTCCATGTGTTCCATCTGGAACCGGGATACGAACTCCCTCGACATTTTGTTATCCTTTTATTTTACCTTGAAAATGTCCGATTTCCTCGTCGCAACCTTTATTTCCCCGGCATGTGCCTTTATGAAAGAGTCTACAAGTATGGCAAATGAGTCGATGGAATTAGGTGGTAGATTGTGATACCAGATCATTGCTTCCTTCGATAGAGTTTCTCCAAATTTCTTTAGTTGAACAAATTTGATCTCATCATCTTCCAAATCATTTCCTTTTATGGCGCATGTATAAGAGGTGACATGCTCGTTGGGATCGGTGGTCCCATTGTACTTAGGGATTTCTGGCATGCAGGATTTCTTCGGAATGGACTTCGGAGCCGCACTCGGGGGAATGGTTTATGCACAAACTTCTTTGAGTCCATACCTTTTAAAATCGGCGGTGCCCCCGGTATTTGATCAACCCGGGAATTGTATGTCTCTACTTTCTTATAATTTGCTTCGATCTTCTTTTCCCCCGATTTAGTCGTCTAGTGAGATCCTCGAGCATCTTCATTATGGCGGGGTCAGTCCCCGATCATTGGAATTCAATCTTTTTGGCACTGGCTCGGTTCTGTGGACGACCTCCAGTTCGACCCCACTAGGCGTTCGGTGCTTGTTTTGTAGTTGTGCTTGTTGATACCCAATTTTTCCTAAAATAATTTTCAAATTGCATATATACCTTCAAAAGCATACATTAGTATCAATTGGTATTTTTCACAATTTTTCTACATTTTTATTAATTTGTCCAGTATTTTTATTTCTAATAAATTACAAAATTGCATCACAAATGATTTCAAAACATTTCTTGATTTAGTTTATTATTTACGGTCCTATTAAGACCAAATTATTTCATAAATAGCCAAATGATCACCTTTTGGATATAATTGCAATGACTTTGCAATTATAGCCAATGTATATAATTTTGTACTTTTTTTTACCAGAAATTAGTCTTCTGTATTTTAAATACTAAATAATCTTTCTCAAAATATTTCTATGCATGAAATTTATTTTTTATAATTAGTAATTATTTTGTAAATTATTTTAATTAATTTGTTTGGGTATTTAACAAATGGCCCTATTTTTATTTCAATTATAGCCTATATTAACCAGCCCAAATGCCTAACTAAACTAGCCCAATACACCCAGGCGCAAATCCTACCCCTACCCGACCCAACTCCGCTCAAATCCTGCCCGTTGATCATTTTTTATCAACGGTCCAGGTTATTTCTTTCCTTAATTAACCTAATACTACCCCCCCCCCCAAACCC
>ML339599.1:0-24920 GCA_005239505.1 Nicotiana paniculata | reverse complement strand
TCAAAAATACGCTCAAGAGTCGAAAAGGAGTGACCCGGGCTATAGCCGGGCGTTTGAGCTGTAAAGCCTGGCCCCTGGTCTGGTCAAATCCGAGTTTTGAAGATTTTAAGTGTTTCCCGGTTTGAATAGGAGTCTCCTACACGTTTAGGGTTTGTCCCAAACATATAAATAGACCCAAAAACACAATTTTGGGGGGAGGATGTCATTTTTGGAGAGAAGATACACACGAGATCATTAGGAAGCAAAGAATTTCTCAGTTTTCTTCATCTTATTCTAGTATTTTCAATTTATGCAACACTTATTCAATTTTTTGATTCTAGAATGAGTGGCTAACCACCCATTGTTCTGGGGTTGTGGTTTAGCCATGAATATTGTTATTCGACATTAATTTAACCTTGATTATAGTTCACTCAATATATGGTTGTTTCTTCAATTCTGTGTTTAATTGCTTAATTGTTTGGCCAGCAGTTAGGTTCTATATACTATCTATGTTATGCTTGGGAAAGTCGTATATAGATTAGAGAAGAATTGAAGAGAGCGCGATCTTAACCCTTCAGGGAGCATATTTTGTGGTTAGGATAGGAATATACCTAGTCACCGTGCTTAATTAAACATCCTAATCTTAGTGCGTTATAATAGATTAATTTCATAGGAATATAGACATTAATTNTTAGAGTGATTTGGCAAGTAGTTTACTCAAGTCCTTGTGGGTTCGACATTCGATTTAACATTATATTACTTGCTACGACCACGTATACTTGCGTGGGCATTTGGGACCAACACCCTAATCCTACCTCGTCGTTGCTTGCCTGCCGTCGACCATGGTGGCTTACCACCATCCTCCAGCCTTAACGACTCTCTTACGCTGGGACTTATACTATCTTTGAGGTCCTGAAGGGACCAGGGGGCGGTCCGCTCACACCTTGGGCCTGTCCTCACCAGCCTTAGGCCACCATGGCTCGATTTGAGTAAGATCATCCTATTTTCTTGTTAAACCTACGGTTTCTAAGACAATATTCTCATCTCTAGGTTATTTCTCAAAACCCTAATCTCATCTCCTAAACCTTTTAGATCTGTAACAGATCTGAGAAAAATCGAACTGTTTTTACTTGTTTTTATGAGAAATCTTCCGATTTTCAAAGCGTCGCTTCATTTTTCCCAACTAGGGTTTCTGAAACTTTTTCTTCAAAACGATTTCTGATTTTCTAAGTGTTTATTCTCTGATTCTTGTGTGTTTAATTGATTTTGTTAAGTTTTCCCCTAACCAGTTATGTTGACACCTCTAGTTTTTAGCATTATGTTTGGATTCTGAGTTTGTCCTTGCTGTTTGTTCATTCGATTCTGCTGTGTGTTCGATTCTCATTGAATATTGCTTCGATTAATTAGAGTATTTTGTGATTTTGACCTTAATGTGTCCTATTAGGGTTCCAGATTTGATTCTTCCTGCTTATACTCGACTTGTATACTTATTCATGGAAGTTTATGTTATTTCCCTTAAAGTCAGTACTATTTCGATTCTTTGAATCCTGGATTCACTGTGTTACGCTAATTTCTGGTTATTTTCCCTATTTTTTAAAGCCTTAAATTATTTCTTACCTTATTCTGTGATTGACCGTGTTATTTATTAATTCTTACTACTTATTTCCTTAATTGAACATTTGTGTACCTACCCCTAATTACCTACTCTATACTTCAGTTTGTTTGATGCCTTTCCTTAATTAGCTACCTGCTCTTTACCGGTTGTAAACTACTATACTAGTTCTACTCTTAGTTGGTTCTGTGGCTCTTCAATTACTGAACAATTTGATTGTTTACCTTATTTACCTAGATCTCAGCTATTATATATACTCTATTCTATTCTCACTACAAGGAACGAACACTAGTTCAACAATTCTCTCTTACACATAAAAGCTTTCTGCTCCTTCTTGTTACTTGCTACTCTTACTGAACTAGTCGGCTGTAAGACAAGGCTAGTTATTGCACTACATTTGCTCTATATTCTGTGTTTCCTCTCATTAACTGGTATGTTCTGATTCAATTTCAAGTTCAAAACTCTATGTGTTCTGTTACTGCTTTAGTTCACTGATTTCCAATCCTGTTCCTGTTTACTATTTGGCTGTTCAATATGTAACTAGCATGCCTAAATCACTATTTCACTTAGCATGTAGGTATTTTGTCCTGTCCAACTTGATTAACATGTTTAAGGACTCGCCTATTGCTTTCTCTAGCCTGCTTCAATTTGACTTTGCTCATGTATGTCAGCATACTTGATTGTTTGCCTATTTGTTTATTTAGATTCTAGTACTAACCTGCTTGCTAAGTGATCTAATACCCCCAAGTAATTCTGGTTCTATACTTATTGTCCAGAATAATATGTTTCCACATGTCTTTTCTGTGATCCATGCCCTATGTTTGTACTATTAGATGTATGATTAATTCATTAATCCTATAAAACTCTTGAAAAGACTTATGTGCCCCTGTTGTTAGGTTAATATGTTCTACGTGTCCCCAATACCCACAATCCCTGAGTGAAATATGTGTTTGAATGGTACTGTTTAAACTGTTTGCTGATTTCTCATAAGTTCACATTGTTTTTTTTTTCAAACAACTGTTTTACTACTAATCAAATTCCTATTTTGCATAAAACCTCTTTACTTAATTGAGTCTTTTTCAATACTGTTTTCATATCAAAACATTTTCAAAACTATGTCAAACACTCTCACTTTACTCCTAAGTCTCTAGGTTTTGCCCCTCCAGTGTGTGTACTGCCTTGGTATCCTTTTGAGAAACCTTGGAACTCTGGCACACTGGGGCTGGCTATTCCGCACTGCACTTACTCAATCCCTATTATGGAAAGTCTGGGTGTGAGCACTGCCTAGGATTCTTGAGGTCCTTAGGGAACTCTGACGCACCTGACATGAAATTGGTTATGAAATCTTTGGTATTTTGAGACTATTGGAAGGCTAGGTGTTCTCAGGATACATTTTGGGCCCGCTTTAGGCTCCCTATAATTTAACTTCTTCTATTTTTATTTATGTGATTCACTCAGCTATTGGTCTGTAATAATTACTTGTAAACAAATGTTAGGGATGGCTAGGGAAAACAGGGAGGGTAGCTGTATAATGTTGTTAATATTATTGGGTATAAAGCATGCTTTAGGCTTTATTTTCTATGTATTTGAATTCGAATCCATGTCCTAAGGACAATGTGTTCATCCAAATCATGTTAAACATTGCATTAGATACCTTGTTCCTAGGACTTCATATTTACTGCTTCAGTATATCACATGTCATTAATCCATGTTTTCTTAACATTGCATCAGCTCACCATTTAGAGATCCTGTTCCTAGGTCAATAAATAAACTGGACATAAAACTGTCATTCTTGTGTGCATTTAGATACCATGCTCTAGGATTCTGTTTGCATCTGTTTGAATATGCCTAGTTTAACTAACTGATCAACAAAAAGGTATAAAACATTCTTACACATAATTGTCATGTTTCTAAATAGAACTGGTATCAAATCATTTCTCTCTCATATTTGTATCACCTAGAACGACATGTTGTAGGTTAAATACTTTCAAAAATGTTAAACACCTTTTGTAATTTCGATTGCATATAATCTCACGCCTAGTCAAGCCTTAGGTAATTAATTGTCATAAAAACCGGAAACTGCTTTGATCATGTTTACTGCTTAAAGGCTAACATGTTTAAAATCAGTAGGTAAACTGATTAGGTCCCTGCCGTTAAAGTTTGTATGAAATAGTATTGCATATTCCTGTGCATTGATGTCACTTAGATATCCTGTCTTAGGATTCTTTTTCTAATAAAACTGCCTTTATCTGTGTTTGAGACGTGCTGTTTATTTGCATTATGTGTGGAGGTGAATCTGAGCTTTTTAACAGCTTCTGTCACTTATTTTCTAGTCATACTTATTCTTGCATGTCGCCTAGAATTTTCCCTTTTAGCACCTTAGGGGGTTGTCTAGAACTGCCCAGACTTAGAGGTCCTAAAATCTTCCAGGACTACAAGGAAGGGACGAGTAACAGCACGCTTAGAGCTCGTTAAACAAAACTCGCTTAATAAACCGCTAAGGAGGGATAATGGGTAGAAAATGATATGATGACCTGTGCGTTAATGCTACGTGCAGCCCCTCATTTAAGAGTGATTACTGGGCATTGCACATATATGATCCTATAGGATAAATAACTTAGGACCTCCCTTATCCTTTACATATGTGTGCTTAGACTGCTAATCTGTTAAGACCTTTATTTGTTTACATATGTGTGCTTAGACTGTCTACTTGCTTCTTGAAATAATTCATAAAATAGGTTTGGGGGGGACCCACAATTGTGGACTTTGAGGGGTGCCTAAAACCTTCCCATCGAGTAATTTCAAGCCCTTACCCAATCTCTGGTTGTACAATTAGTGTTATAAATGACCCGTAGTAGGTGCCCTAACGCGCCTTAATTTGTTAGGTGACGACTCTTCAAACTCATTATACCCCCTTTTCCAAAAGGAAATGAGTTGTCCCAATAATGTCAAGACCCTGAACAATCCGAAAGGAGAGGAAAAAGGGGGTGCGACAGTGCTATAGTGGCTTGTTGATCCTATAGCATTTCAAATATCACCTGGAGGCTGACTCCGACATCGCCCTGCATACATCGACCACCATATCGGCCTTCCCTGCGTACGCTTCCTTCGGGACCACACCTAAATTTGTATTTAAGACGATGTGCGAGCTGACGTCGACTTGATTGGCAATTGGTGATCAACATGAGGCACCTCGATCCCTGGGCAACTACATTGTCGTTTTCTCCGTGAAACCCGAGGCCGTTGTCACCATGTGTGGGTGCTGTTTGTGAGTTTGACATGTTTTAATCCTGTAAACAAAAGCACTTATAAGAACAAGCGTAAAGTAGTGTGTGCTATCACTATTACCCTTAGCCCCACGGTGGGCGCCAAACTGTTTACCCTAAAATTTGGATAACAATTAAACTTATATAGTGGTTTAAAGGATATGTGATTTCACTTAACACCAATTGATAAATATGAAGATAAATGACAGAATTGAATTGTAAGTAAAGCAAACCAGTGTTCATACAGAACTTCGGCCCTCGAGTCGAAGCACTCTCGAGCTTAAGTGTAAGAACAGTGGAAAAATATAGTGAAATAATGAACGATAATGTAAGCGATAAAGAAAGAATTGTATTGTTTTTTCCCCCTGTGAATAATGATCCGTTGCAAATGATTAGAATTCCCCTTTATATAGTAGATGAATTCTACTTATGGTATAATTCTAATTATAGAGGGAAATCACTTAATTAACCGCTTTTGATTTGATACGTTCTGAGATTTACACCGTGATCCTCGACCATCCACGGATATCTCGCTTTTCCGTTGTTATTCCATCTCCGATATCACTCGGTATCTGTCTTTCTCGGCTTCAATTGTTACCAACCTCGATCTCGAATGATACTTCGATCTCGAACTCGATGCCTCATCTTCGTGATATAATCAAAGTCGACCTTCGATACAACATTCTGATCTCGACCAAATAGTAAAATTTGGTGGTCCCGATTTCAACCGTATACAGATCCCTTATAAATGATTAGAATCCCCCTTTATATAATAATGGAATTCTATTTATGGTATAATTCTAATTACACAAGGAAATCACTTAATTAGCTAATTAACCGCTTCTGATTTGATCACGTCGGGATCCTCGACCAATCACGGATATCTCGCTCTTCCGTTATTATGGCTTCTCCGGTATCACTCAGTGTCTGTCTCTCTCGGCTTCAATTGTTACCAACCTCGATCTCGAACTCAATGCCTCAGCTTCGTGATTTAATCGAAGTCAATTTTCGATGCAACATTCTAATCTCGACCAAATAGTAAAATTGGGTGGTCCCGATTTCAACCGTATACATATCCTTTACAAATGATTAGAATCCCCTTTATATAGTAGATGGATTCTACTTATGGTATAATACTAATTACACAAGGAAATAACTTAATTAGCTAATTAACCGCTTCTGATTTGATCAGCTCTGAGATTTACGCCATGATCCTCGACCAGTCACGGATATCTCGCTCTTCTGTTATTATGCCATCTCCGATATCACTCAATGTCTCTCTCTCTCGGCTTCAATTGTTACCAACCTCGATCTCGAACTCGATGCCTCAACTTCGTGATTTAATCGAAGTCGACCTTCGATGCAACATTCTGATCTCGACCAAACAGTAAAATCGGATGGCCCCGATTTCAATCGTATACACCAATGTAAACTCTATTTTTAAAGGGTAGAAAAAACGAACACTATTTTGCTAAGGATCTTTATGCTTTTAATATAATATATAGACAAATATAGATTAGGTCACTAATCATTAACCAATTTAACCAAATTATCACGCGTCTGCATACACTTCTCATAAGTGGAGATATTGCAACTCAAGACGAGGTAAATTCCTTTTTCGCCAAATCATGTAATCATCGGCAAGTATTTTGGAAATGACTTCGAAATCCAACACCCTTTATAAATACCAAATTTTATATACGTATGCTGGAGTTCTTCCTGTGTTTTAGATAAGGTATATTTGTTCAAATATTTTTTTGTATGGGAGAAGTAACTAAATAGTAATAATATTGGCTAAACTCTAAGAACAGAAGTTGAAAGTGGCTATTTTGCAATTTTTCTGCTGCACTCTATAGTAAGAGCCCATAACTTAAATGAATAAATTGACTATAAATGGGTTGGGCCCAATTTAGGTTAGCAGTCCAAAGTGGACGGTGATCCTTGAATGTAGTCCAGCTTCAGGCCCTAGCAATTTTGACACGGTGCTCCCACAAAAAGCCGCAAGCCTCAAACCTAACCCTAAATCGTGAAGCAGCAGCCTCGTTGTCTCTCTCTCTATATATAGTAAGTACCCCATCTCTCAAATCCAAATCGAGTCCATAGCAGTATCCCCCTTACCATTTATACCATATATTCAGGTTTGTAAATGGTTTGCGTACTAATTGTATTGTATTTGGGGATGATGATGAAAGGAAAAATACAGTTATCCCTGTCTGATTTATTCAGTGCTGAATCTTTTCCTCTCATGTCTGACCCATTAACGTAGTCCTTATTTCTCTTTTTTTGTTTTTGTTTTTGTTTTTGTGTGTGTGTGTGTGTGTGTGCAAGGAAGAAGAAACTGTGGTAAGTGTTTTTTTTAGATCCTTATTCAGTGCTGAAATTTATTTGTTGAAGCTAAGTTCTTACATTTTGTGAAGTAACTTCTCAAATAGATTGCCTATGATGATACCTACAAAGCCACGGAAATGCTAGTTTTATGGACTAGCTACAATGTTGATTATGGCAATTGACTAGGACGGTCTGAGGCTTCTTACTAATAAACTTTTTGTTTTTGTTTTTCAAATCAACCTTAAAATGAAGTCACAAAATTATTTGAGTGTTTCTTTTATTCTTTGTGCTATATAGAGGCATATGATGTGTTTAATTTGAGATGAATACTCATATTCACATACTGAGTATAATGATCCTCATCTGAATAGGAAGATCTGATGCTTCTACATGAATGCTTGCTGTATACTGATTGCTTACTGATCTGTTTAATTTTCATTTAATACTAATGCTCTGTTCATTCACATATCAACATGACTTACTCAAAATCAACTTTTTTTGTGATACAATCCTTGGTTTTTACCTATAAAACTATATTTATTGGCTGCTCATTTTGCCATATCAAACTTTTTGGCTCTTCTCCTTAGAGCAAGGAGTCATTTGATATGTGGACTAAATTATCCTGGGATTATAATCCATCCCAGGATTAATTTGAGAGATGTGATAAAAAAATTCCACATTTGATGGGCCTGGTTGGAGGTATAAACTTATCCCAGGTTGAATTTATATTGCCACCAAACACAGCATAAATTTAATCCCATATCTAATCCCACCTTATCCCTTGTGCCAAACGACCTTAAGTGTTATCATTGTAGACAGAGTTTAAGTTATGGATGATGAGATAAGCAATTCACAGTTATCCCTGTCTGATACATTTTGATGAATGCTTGTGATCTGACATGACATTAATCATTTTGACGTATATCTTTTCCAAAATCTAGTGTCTTCCTCGCGGGAAATCTTTCTAGGGCTTCTGATCTAACCAATCCACCATGCTTGGACACTAAACTTGTTTTTTCCAGCCATTTGTTTGCACTGCAAAGTGTTAACTTTTCTATCTCTGACGCTCTTGAACTGTTTATTCTGCTCGTTGGGAATATAAAATCTTAAATAATTAAGAAATGATGAAGAACAGCCAGTATAATGTTATCATTTTTGTTTAATATTATGATTCAGACAAACACCATATATTAATATGCTCTATTTTGTCATAGGCTGACACTATTGAGAAACGATTCAGTCTGAAGTTGCCTAAGTCTTAACTGCTAAGCATAACAAGTAAAGCAATGACAATTCATTACTGAAGCTTAGTGAAAGTTAAAAATTGACAGCTAGTCAATATTAATGATTTTCACACAAGTCAATACTTAATGTATTGAAAATGTTAGGAACTACAAATAGTTTTCAAAATTCTGTAGTCACTTTGTATAATACTTAACGGTTACATATCTCCAGTTTTTTTCAAAACAACAAAACATGTTTGTTTTTAGATTTTTCCATATTTTGAAAACATACACATGTTATTTTTTCACAATTTTATAAATGGAAAAGGGCTTAAAGTGCCCCTGAGGTATCGGATTTGGTACAATAATGGTCTCTTTCCACCTTTTCGAATGAAAATGCACATGCAGTTTAACTTTTGGCCTAGCTATGGTTCTATTTTTAACATCCTTTCATTTGTAAAAAACCTTTTTTAAATTCACGTGTAATATTTAGTTCTAATACACTAATCCTCCTGTAACCCGTATTGTGTCGTAGTATCAAAATGATTAACAATTAATCCGCAATACCTTGACCAAGAGAAGAAGCAGAAGAAGAGTAGGACATTTGAAACTAAAGGAAGAATAATTATAAATGTAAACTACAGAAGATCCAAATTTGGGAAGTAGGAGATGAGAGATGGAGAATTTGAAGAACCCTAATGAAAAGAAAAGAAGAAGTTGTTGCGTCTTTAAGAAATTGAGTTTTTAGGTTAAAACGAATTAAGGGAAAGCGGGTTGGTAATGGAAGCGGGTTACAGGTGGGTTGGTATATTAGGGCTAATTTTTTTTACGAAATACTTCTTCCGTTTCAACTTATGTGAACCTATTTGACTGTGCACGAAGTTTAAGAAAAAATGAAGACTTTTGGAATTTGTGGTCCTAAACAAGTTAAAAAGGGGTCTAGAGTATTTGTGTGATTATAAAGACTTTTTATTAAGGGTAGAATTGTAAGTTTAAGTTAAATTGTTATCAAATTTAGAAAATGGTCATTCTTTTTGGAATAGACTAAAAATTAAAATGGAGGGAGTAATTAAAAGGCTGTTAGAAACATGGGCATGACCGAGCCACTAGTTAAATTGTAAAGTGCATTTTTATTCAAAAAGGTGGAAGCATGGCATTATTGTACAAAATTGGATACTTCAGGGGAGCTTTATGCCCTTTTCTGTTTAATAATTTATCCCAAACTTTTGTATTTTCTAAAAATATACACCATCTATTACGACCCAATTAATCCACAACCTAGTTACTATCATTTTTTTTTGGACTAATAGATCTTGTAATATTATTGCAATTGACAAATTATAGTAGCTAATGCTTATGTTATTAGTGGATGATATTAAAATATCAGGTTATGATTATAGGATAGTGTATTATGTAGTTCATCATAAAAATGATGATTTTGTGCCACACTTATTTATGTTTCGGACTATGGTTTGTGAGGTGTGGCTATAATTATGGTTTAACACATTATGTGCCTTGTATTTTACATGCTTTAATGATAAATTACACTTTGTTTGAGCGTAATGGAGTCTATTTAAATGTATATATGAATTTGATATGAAAATAGAGCTAAATGGATACTTAAACGTCGAAAGTGTGCTCGAGAACGGCAGCTCGACCAGTGTGATGACCCAAAGGGTCATTTTACGAATTAAGACTCCATTCCAGGCTCATTAGCTTTAAAAAGACTAATTTTAATAACTCGATTTGCATGCACAGTCCGAGCGTGAAACTGGAAAGCTTTTATGTGAAAATATGAGAAATAATAATTTTTGGAATTTAAAATTTAGTTTTAGTTGACTTTGGTCAACATTTTAAGCAAACAGACTCGGATCTGTGTTCCGACGATCCTACGAAGTCCGCAGTAAAATATGGGACTTAGGCGTATGTCCGGAATTGAATTCCGAGGCCCCTAGCCTTAGAAATCAATTTTTTTAAAGAAAATTGTTTTGCTGGATTTTTAAGGAAATAAAGATATTAATTAATGTTTGAAACCGTTGGTATCGGGCCCGTATTTTGGTTCTGGAGCTCGATACAGGTTTGTTATGATATTTAAGTCTTAACTGTGAAATTTGGTAAGAATCGAAGTTGATTTGACGTGATTCAGACGTCCGATTGAGAACATAGTGAATTCGAAGTGTTCTTGAGAAGATCATAAATTTTGAGGTTAAATTAGTCGTTTTAGGTGTTATTTTTGTGATTTGATTGCACGAGCAAGTCTGTATGATGTTTTTAGACTTGCGTGCATGTTTGATTTAGAGCTCCGAGGGCTCGGGTGAGTTTCGGGTAGGCTTCGAGATGTTTTGAACGTGTAAAAATCAGGTGTAATAGCTGTTCTGGTGCACTGGTGCGTTCCTCTTCGCGATCGCGAAGCTTCTCCTGTGATCGCGCAGAGTAAAATGTATAGGGGATCATTTTGTTCTTCGCGAACGCGAAGTTTGGGCCGCGAACGACGAAGCATTGGTGGGGTACCTTCACGAACGCGTGCTGACTTACGCGAACGCGTGCTGACTTACGCGAACGCGATGAGTAAGTGGGCCTGGGAAGGGAGCCTCGATTTGTTCTACGCGAACTCGACCGTTGGGCCGCGATCGCGATGGTCATCAGGTCGCAAAGCATCGCGAACGCGTTCGATTCCTCGCGAACGCGAAGGCCATTTGGGCCTGACTCTACGCGAACACGGTAGGCCCATCGCGAACGCGATGAAGGCCTGCCCAGTCATATAAAAACAGATTTAAAACGGGCAGAACCTCTTTTCTTCAAGTTTTTCGAATTAAAAAGACCTAGAGGCGATTTTCAACCCACAAGTTCATCCCCAAAGTGTTTATAAACAATTCTAAACTCTTCTGTTTTAATTACCCATTGTTTTTCATCACTTTTCAATAATAAATCAAGAATTTTCATGGTAGAAATTGGGGGTTTGGGTAGAATTAGAGAATTTTGTAAAAATGAAATTTTGACCTGGAATTGGGGGTCGTATTTCGAAACTAATTACATATTCGTCTGGGGGGTGAATGGGTAAACAAAATTTGGTCCGAATCCCGAGTTTGGACCAAGCGTGCCCGGGGTCAGTTTTAACTTTTTTTTTGAGAAAACTTAGGAAAACAATAATTTTTCAATAAAGTTAGTTCCTTATACATACATTAATGATATTAAACTAATTATGATTAGATTCGAGCGGGTTAGAGGTAAATTCTAAAGGAAAAGCGGTAATTGAGCAGTGAGTGGCCTGCGAATTCGAGGAAAGTGCTTGGTTTAACCTTGACTTGAGGGAATAGGAATCCCCAACTTAAATGCAATGTGAATTTGCACGTGTGTGGTGTATAGGTGAGGTGACGAGTATCTATGCACCACCAAATTATTTGTTGAACATGATCCCTTCCTTATTTCCAATTTATTTGATTCGAGGCCTAAATTATTTTATGATCATTGATGCCTCTATGTCTAATTGTTTTCGTCGACTTGTTGTTAAGTATTGATCCAAGTATTTTGGGAAGTGTTGGTTGTTCCCTTGGTTTCATTGTGATACATAAAGATTGAATTGGATGACACTGTTTAACGATATATATATATTCCGGTTGGTTTCATTTTGAAATAATAGTTTATGAAGTTCATGAGTTGTACAACTTTCTGTTTACAATTGTTGAGATAGAAAAAATATTGTTAAAGGTTTTGACCTGAATTGTGAAAATTTGTATAAATAAAGTGATGTGATTGCCTGGTAGGAGCAGGTTGCACGCTGCAACAAGGAGGGATAAGGGTGGACATGTGGGATCGGGTTGCACGTCGCAACATGAGAAATTGTGCTGATATATTTATAGGGAGGAGCAATAAGGGTGAAAAGGTGAGAACGGGTTGCGAGCCGCAATAAGGAACAATAAGGGAGAATATTTATGTTTTATTGATTTTCAAAAATAAAGATTTGGAAAACTCACCGTTTTATTAAAAAGGTTTCATACTCTGATTTTACCATGATTTAAATTGAAACTTGGAAATTTTGAGAAGATTTGATTATAGATGATATCTGGAAAAGTTATCCGAGTTATTTTTATTTACTGTTGCAAGTTACAAGTTATTTATTTTATTATTACTTCCTTCTTCCTGTATTATATTTATCGTCACAGGTTATGTTATAATTGCCTCGCCTTAGCCTCGTCACTACTTCGTCGAGGTTAGACTCGACACTTACTCAGTACATGGGGTCCGTTGTACTGATACTACACTCTATACTCTTTTGTGCAGATCCAGGTACCGGCCAGAGTTAGGAGATTTTAGTAGCTGACATCATCATTCGGAGACACGAGGTAGATCTACTGGTGTCTACAGATTCCTGGAGTCTTCTCTTAATTTTATAGATACTGTTTTATTACATTCAAAAACAAATACATAATTCTTTCTGCCCATTATTTGTAGTATCTTAGTGGTTCGTGAATTGTAACACCAGACCCTTGGGTAGTCTTATAGCTATATAGTTAGTTCGTGGCTCGATTTAATTATTCGCTTACTATTTTATTTGTGAGGTTATTCATGGAAAATTATTAGATTTAGTTTATTTTAAATTGTCTCATTGTGTTTAAGTAAATATTCAAAGAAAAATGGCTAATCAAGTTCTAACATTGGCTTGCCTAGCAAGTGTGTGTTAGGCGCCATCACGATCCCTAAGGTTGAGAATTTAGGTCGTGACAACCAGACTTTAGCCTGGCGAGGCAGCTTAAAGCCATGCCCAACCGGGCGTTAGCCTGGCAAGGCCAGCTTAAAGCCAGGCTGAGGCTGGCGTTAGCCTGGCGACGCCAAGCCTAAGGCCAGGTCGTCCGAGTTTTGAATGATCAAATTGTTTCCCGGCTTGACTAGGAGTTGACCTACATATTTAGGGCTTGTCCCAAACATATAAATAGACCCAAAAATGCCACTTTGAAGGACTTTTGCAACCGGAGGCAAGAGTAGCTCGTGGAACACTACTTGGGAGTTTGAATCATTGATTTCTACATCCCTTTATCTTTACTCTGTAATTTAATTATGCAAATTATTTTGGATATTGTTACTACGAGTATGAGTAGCTAAACTCCTAATCTAGGTGTGATGACCCAAAAGGTCATCCTATGTAATTTTAGCTAAATCTGTGTTCTGAGGCCATGAAAGCCTCCTTTTATCTCACCTCGATGTGCGTGCACAACCCGGGCGCGTAGCCGGGAAGCCGTTATGTGGAAAATTGATAAAATGAAGATCTTATAATAATTATTTGAATAAAGTTGACTTTGGTCAACATATTTGGTAAACGGACCCGAACCCGTGATTTGACGGTCCCGGAGGATCCATAGGAAAATATGGTACTTAGGCGTATATCCAGAATCGAATTCTGAGGTTCTGAGTCCGAGAAATGAATTTTTAAATTTTTTTTTCCTGAAAAATATAAAGGTTTTTGAAAAATGAGATTTGATGTGAAACCTGTGATATCGAGCCCGTATTATGGTTCCGGAGCCCGGAACAAGTTCAATATGTCTATTATGTGTTATCTGTGAAATTTGGTAAGAAACAGACTTAGTTTGGTGTGATTCGGATAGAAAATGGGAAATTTAGAAGTTTTGGAAGTTTAAAGGAATTTCATTGGTTTTGAGGTTTAATTCGATGTTTATGATGTTATTTTGGTGGTTTAATTACACGAATAAGTCCGTAGGATTTTTTGAGGTTTTGTGCTTATTTGGTTTTGAGCCCCGAGGGCTCGGGTGAGTTTTGGGTAGGCGTCAGGGTGATTTAGGCTTAGCAAAATCTGGTGTTACTGTTGTTTCTGGTGTCCTGTGATTTAACCTTCACGATCGCGGTGTAATTCACGCGATCACGATGTTCATATGGCTGGGGGTTGGGGAAATTACCCTACGAGAACGCAGGGCCTAGGACGCGATCGTGGAGCTTGGGGGTAGTGCTCTACGCGACCGCAAGGGACCTCACGCGATCGCATCGCGTTAAAGGGATCTGGGGGCTGGGTAGCATATCACTCTACGCGAACGCGGTCGTTTGGTCGCGATCGCGAGGGTCATTGTCCAGTACTCTTCGCGATCACGCTCATTTCTTCGCGATCGCAGTTGTCTAGGTCCAGTACTCTACGCGATCGCATGAGACCTGTCGCGATCGCGTAGGTCATTTTTTCCCAGTGATTAAAATGATCCAAAATAGAACACTTACACGGGATTCCACCATTTTTTCATAACCCCTTCTTCTCCAAAGCTCTTAGGCGATTTTTGAAGCATTTCCTTACCATAATCTCTTAGGTAAGTGATCTTTAACTTGTTTTCTTCCATTTTCATCAACATCTATTAGATTATAGGCCTAAAAACATGAGATTAAGGGTAGAATTAGGGATTTGGGTAGAGTTAGGGCTTCTTGATTATTTTGGGAATTTGACCTCGTTTTGGGGTCGGATTTCAAAACAAATTGTATATTCGGGCTCGTGGGTAAATGGGTGATCGAGTTTTGGTCTGAACCTCGTGTTTTGACCAAGCGGGCCCGAGGTCGATTTTTTGATTTTTGGGAAGAATGTTAGGAATTCTATAATTAAGCTTTGGAATTGAATTGTTAAGCAATTATTGATGTTATTGAGTCAATTATGTCTATATATGGTTGATTTGGATTCGGGTTCAAAAGGAAAAGCGGTGCTAGAGGCTTGATTTGGATTCTTGGAGTCGAGGTAAGTGTTTGGCCTAACCTTAGCTTGAGGAAATATGTGTTGAGTCCTAATTGCTATGTGCTTATTCCATGTTCAATGTATAGGTGAAGTGACGAGTATCTATATGTTGTTTTCAAGCATGATCGTGAGTCGGGAATTTGCAATTATATGATATTTATTGGCTTTTACTATGTTTATGGGTTTAATATCAATTTGATAGCTATTCATTTGGTGGAAATTCCTAGTTATGGTTATTTATGAGTAGTTGATCGGTTGAGGAACATTATGTTGGATTATACACATGTGTAGGATTGGTTATAGCTGTGTCCCTTGCCGGGACGGTATTATTCTTGTTGATTATTTCGTGCATTCAAGGTTTCTTATTTGTTGATTTTCATGCCAACTGTTGCTTTATGTTATTATGCAGGAGGGGATATTCCGTGCCATATTTTATGATGTTATGCACGAGGGGACATTCCGTGCCTTGTTTATGTTGTTTATGCACGAGGGGACATTCCGTGCCATGTTTATGTTGTTTATGCACGAGGGGACATTCCGTGCCGTGTTTATGATTATTATGCACGAGGGGACATTCCGTGCCGTGTTGATGATATATATATGCACGAGGGGATATTTCGTGCCGTGATTGTGATGTTTTATGCACGAGGGAAATTTTGTGCCATGTTTATGTTGTTTATGCACTAGGGGACATTCCGTGCCATATTTTATATTGTTATGCACGGGGGGACATTCTATGCCGTGTTATGCTAAAAATATGCACGAGGGGACATGCCGTGCCGTTTCTTTTCAATGTTTAATTCGTGTTGTTAATTCCCGTTATTATTTTTGGATATTTAGACTCTTGCTTCGTTCCGTCATTTCAGTATTTGATATCCCTTTTTCCCCAGCATGTTTCCCCGTTATTCTACTTACTATTTATTTCTTGTGGTTATTTCCTGTTATATTTTATTTATACTGCACATGTGATATTGTTTGTCGTGTCCTAGCCTCGTCACTACTTCGCCGAGATTAGGCTCGACACTTACTCAGTACATGGGGTCGGTTGTACTGATGCTACACTTGCACTTCTTTATGTTGTGCAGATTACGGAGACGGACCCAATGGGCATTGATCGAGGGAGTATCCTTCTGTCCACCAGGCGACATTGAGGTAGTCCTGCAGGCGTCCGCAGGCCTTGGCGTCACCTCCTATCTCTCTTCTTTTCCTGTCTTTATGTATTTCCGAGATAGTAGCACCTTGTTCATTCAGACCTTTATCTGTAGCAATTATAGACAGTCCGTGAAATTGTGACACCAGATTTTGGGAGTTGTTATTAAGGATTTTTGTAATACTGTTTAATGAAGCTGTTAGACTGCACTTCTTCCGCATTCTTATTTCTATATGTTCTTGTATATCACTTTTTAAATGCTAAATAACAAAGGAATAAATTAGAATAACCATTAACTTTGGCTTGTCTAGCGGGTTCAACGTTAGACGCCATCACAGCCTGAAGGTGGGATTTCGGATCGTGACAAGTTGGTATCAGAGCACTAGGTTGCTTAGGTCTCACAATTCACGGACAAACTTGGTAGAGTCTGAGGGATCGGTAGAGAGACGTCTGTACTTATCCCTCAGAGGCTGTAAAGTTAGGAAATAACTTCACATATTTTCTTCTCTATCGTGCGATTTGAGTTCTAAATGCTAACTGAGTTTCTATTCTATTCTCTCACAGATGGAGAGAACGCGTGCTTCCTCATCTACCGATCAGCAGCCCGATCCTCCCGTTGCAGATCCTACTAGAGGCCGAGACCGTGCTAGAGGCCGAGGCAGAGTCGGGGCTCAGCCCAGAGCAGCAGCCCCAGTAGAGGATCCTCAGGTGGAGGTTGCTGAGGAGATTCCCACTCGCGCAGTTCCAGTCGGACTAGCTCAGGTCCCAGAGGGGTTCATTGCCACCCCGGTTCTTTAGGATGCTCTGGTCCACTTAGTGGGCCTTATGGAGAGTGTGGATCAGGCCAGTCTTCTTCCTACTACACCAGCCATCTATCAGGCTGGGAGAGGGACCCAGACTCCTACTACCCGCACACCAGTGTAGCTAGCTTCTCAGTTCAAGACTCCAGCACCTTAGGCAGCTGGAGTAGCTCAGCCGGATTTTGTGGCACATGCAGTTAAGGGGGCAACCATGTTTGCCCATGCTTTATGGAGATTGGATCGGTTCACCAATATATTTTCTACTACATTTACTGGTGCACCATCAGAGGATCCCCAGGATTTCTTGGACAGTTGCTATGAGGTTCTTCGGAATATGGGCATCGTGGAGTCCAATGGAGTTGATTTTGCTACATTTTGTCTTTCTGGTACCTCCAAGACTTGGTGGAGATATTTTTTCTTGACCATGCCAGTTGGATCTTCGCTGTTGTCATGGTCTCATTTCTTCGAGTTGTTCTTGGAGAAGTTTCTACCAGTTACTCAGAGGGAGGATCTTCGGAGGCAGTTTGAGCGCCTCCAGCAGGGCTCTATGTCAGTTACACAGTATGAGACCAGGTTCATTACTCTGGCCCGACATGCTATCATGATACTCCCTACTGATCGTGAGAGGGTGATGAGGGCCTGGCCCAGCCTATTAGACTTCAGATGGACATGGAGACATGTACTGATATTTCATTCCAGGAGGCAGCCAATGTGGCCAGGCGTATTGAGATGGTCTTATCACAGGGCAGTGGTCAGGGGTCTGACAAGAGACCTCGCCATTTTGGTCGATTCAGTGGTGCCTCATCTGGAGGCAGAGATTCCTTTGGTAGAGGTCATCCTCCTAGACCATTCCAGTCGTCACTTCAGGTATCCCGCAGTGCACCATCAGCTCCTATCAGTGTACCGTCGCTTCAGAGCTTCCAGGGTGGTTATTCTGGTCAACATGGACAGTTTCAGGGTCAGCATTCTCAGCAGCAGAAATCTTGCTACACTTGCGGTGATATGGGGCACATTTCCAGGTTTTGCCCCGAGCTTCTAGTGGTTCTCAGTATTAGGGTTCCCGTGCTATGATTCCCGCACCAGTTTCACCTCCACCCCCTCAGCCAGCTAGGGGTGGAGTTCGAGGTTCCAGAGGTGGAGGCCAGACAATTAGAGGTGGAGGACAAGCTATGAGAGGTAGAGGTCAGCCCGCAGCAGGTCGACCCAGAAATGTTCAGATTGGTGGGGCTCATCCCCGATGCTATGCTATTCCTGCCAGGCCTGAGGCTGAGGCCTCTGATGCAGTTATTACAGATATGGTTTCAGTTTGCAGCAGAGATGCTTAAGTTTTATTTGATCCGGGTTCTACCTTCTCCTATGTGTCTTCATATTTTGCCCCTTATCTGAGTATGCCCCGTGATTCCCTGAGTACTTCTGTATATGTGTCTACACCGGTGGGTGATTCTATTATGGTAGATCGAGTCTACCGTTCATGTGTAGTGGTTATTGGTGGTTTGGATACTCAGGTAAATATCTTGCTTCTTGATATAGTCGACTTCGATGTTATTTTGGGGATGGATTGGATATCCCCCTACCATGCTATTCTGGACTGTCATGCCAAAACAGTTTCCCTGGCCTTGCCAGGAGTACCTCGTTTGGAGTGGATAGGGACTCCTAGTCATTCTTCCGGTAGAGTTATTTCATATATGAAGGCTCGACGCATGGTCGAGAAGGGTTGTTTGGCATATTTGGCCTATGTTCGTGATTCTAGTGCTGAGGTTCCTTATATGGAGTCTATGCCCGTGGTTAGTGAGTTTCCAGAGGTATTCCCTGCTGACCTGCCGGGTATGCCACCCGGCAGGGATATTGAATTTTGTATCGAGGTGGCTCCGGGCACTCAGCCCATTTCTACCCCGCCGTATCGTATGGTCCCGCCAGAGTTGAAGGAGTTGAAGGATCAATTGCAGGATTTGTTGGATAAAGGCTTCATCAGGCCTAATGTTTCTCCTTGGGGTGCCCTGGTGTTGTTTGTTAATAAGAAAGATGGCTCAATGGGGATGTGTATTGACTACCAGTAGTTGAACAAGGTTACTGTTAAGAATAAGTATCCTTTGCCGAAGATTGATGATTTATTTGACCAGCTTCAGGGTGCTACAATGTTTTCCAAGATTGACTTGAGATCTGGTTACCATCAGTTGAGGATTAGGGCATTTGATGTCCCTAAGACAGTCTTTCGTACTTGGTATAGGCATTATGAGTTCTTGGTGATGTCATTTGGGTTGACAAATGCCCCCGCTGCTTTTATGGAGTTGATGAACCGAGTGTTCAGGCCCTATTTTGACTCATTTGTGATTGTTTTCATTGATGATATTTTGATTTACTCCCGTAGTCGAGAGGAGCATGAGAAACACCTTCGAGTCGTCCTCTAGACTCTGAAGGACAGTCAGTTGTATTCCAAATTTTCCAAGTGTGAGTTCTGGTTGAGTTCGGTTGTATTTCTAGGCCATGTGGTATCATCAGAGGGTATTCAGGTAGATCCCAAGAAGATTTCAGCAGTCAGAGATTGGCCTAGACCCACTTCAGCTACAAAGATTCAAAGTTTCTTGGGCTTAGCAAGTTATTATCGCCGGTTTGTGGAGGGCTTTTCATCTATTGCAGCCCCGATGACCAAGTTGACCTAGAAGGGTGCCCTGTTCAGGTGGTCAGATGACTGTGAGGCGAGCTTTCAGAAGCTCAAGACAGCCTTGACCACGACACCGGTGTTAGTTTTGCCCCCAGGTTCAGGACCATATACCGTGTATTGTGATGCTTCACGGGTTGGACTTGGTGCTGTGTTGATGAAGGATGTCAAGGTTATAGCTTATACTTCACGTCAGTTAAAGGTTCATGAGAAGAACTATCCAGTTCATGATTTAGAGTTAGCAGCTATTGTTCATGCGTTGAAGATTTGCAGGCATTATCTGTATGGGGTTCCATGTGAGGTGTTCACGGATCATAAGAGTTTGCAATATTTGTTCAAGCAGAAGGAGTTGAATATGAGGCAGAGGAGATGGTTAGAGTTGTTGAAGGACTATGACATTACCATCTTATATCTTCCGGGAAGGCCAATGTGGTGGCCGATGCTTTGATCCAGAAGTCAGCCAGTATGGGTAGTCTTGCTTATATACCAGTCGGTGAGCGACCACTCGCTTTGGATGTTCAGGCTTTGTCCAACCGGTTCATGAGATTGGAGGTTTCTGAGACTGACAGTGTTTTGGCTCATACTGTGGCCCGTTCTTCATTATATGACCGCATTCGAGATAGGCAGTATGATGATAGCCATTTATGTGTTCTTAGAGATACGGTCCGACACGGAGGTGCCAAGTAGGTCACAGTTGATGATGAGGGAGTTTTGAGGATGCAAAGTCGTATTTGTGTACCTGATGTCGATGGCATTTGGGATTTGATATTGCAAGAGGCCCATAGTTCCCAGTATTCCATTCATCCGGGCGCCGCAAAGATGTACTAAGACTTGCGGCATCATTATTGGTGGCGGAGGATGACGAAGGATATTGTAGCATATGTAGCTAGGTGCTTGAACTGTCAGCAGGTTAAGTACGAGCACCAGAGACCCGGTGGTTTGATGCAGCAGATTGAGCTTCCCGAGTGGAAGTGGGAGCGTATCACCATGGATTTTGTAATTGGACTCCCACGGACTCAGAGGATGTTTGATGCGGTGTTGGTTATTGTGGACAGGCTGACCAAGTCAGCACACTTCATTCCTGTATCAGTTTTGTATTCGGCGGAGAATTTGGCAAAGATCTACATGAGGGAGATTGTTCGATTGCATGGTGTGCCCGTGTCCATTATTTTTGACCAAGGTACTCAGTTTACCTCCCATTTCTGGAGAGTATTTCAGTGTGAGTTGGGCACACGGGTTGATTTGAGAACATCATTTCATCCTCAGACGGACGGACAGTCCGAGCATACTATTCAGATTTTGGAGGACATGTTGCGAGCATGTGTCATTGATTTTGGAGGTTCATGGGACGAGTTCTTGTCTTTAGCTGAGTTTTCCTACAACAACAACTATCAGTCGAGCATTCAGATGGCTCCGTATGAGGCGTTGTATGGTAGGCGGTGTCGGTCGCCCATCGGTGGTTCGATCCGGGAGAGGCTAGATTTTTGGGTTCAGAGTTAGTCCAGGATGACTTGGATAAAGAGAAGATCATTCAGGATAGACTTCGTACAGCTCAGTCCAGGCAGAAGAGTTATGCAGATCGCAGAGTTCGTGACTTGGCATTCATGATAGGAGATCGAGTATTTCTTCGGGTGTCGCCCATGAAGGGCGTGATGAGGTTCGGGAAGAAGGGAAAGTTGAGCCCTAGGTACATTGGTCCATTTGAGGTTCTGGATAAGGTAGGAGAGGTGGCTTACATACTTGCTTTACCATCAAGTTTATCAGCTGTGCACCTGGTGTTTCACGTATCTATGCTTCGGAGGTACATTGCCGATCCATCTCATGTGCTTGACTTCAGGGGTGTCCAGTTGGACAATGATTTGACTTATGAGGAGGAGCCGGTAGCCATATTAGCTCGGCAGGTTCGTCAGTTGAGATCGAAGGGTTATCCTTTGGTTCGTGTTCAATGGAGAGGTCAGCCTGTTGAGGCAGCTACCTGGGAGTTCGAGTCAGATATGCGGAGCCGATATCCCCATCTTTTCCCCGATTCAGGTACCTTTCTATGTCTGTTCGAGGACGAACAATTGTTTTATAGATGGAGATTGTGATGACCCAAAAGGTTATCCCGTGTAATTTTAGCTAAATCTATGTTCTGAGGCCGTAAAAGCCTCTGTTTATCTCACATCGATGTGCGTGCGTAGCCCGGACGCGTAGCCGGGAAGCCGTTATGTGGAAGATTGATAAAATGATGATCTTACAATAATTATTTGAATAAAGTTGACTTTGGTCAACATTTTGGGTAAACGGACCCGGACTTGTGATTTGACGGTCCCGGAGGGTTCGTAGGAAAATATGGGACTTAGGCGCATGTCCGGAATCGAATTCTGAGGTCTCGAGTCCGAGAAATAAATTTTTAAAGAAAATTATTTTATGAAAAATATAAAGGTTTTTGAAAATGAGATTTGATGTGAAACCTGTGATATCGGGCCCGTATTATGGTTCCGGAGCCTGGAACAGGTTCAATATGTCTATTATGTGTTATCGATGTTTATGATGTTATTTTGGTGGTTTAATTACATGAATAAGTCCGTAGGATTTTTTGAGGTTGTATGCATATTTGGTTTTGAGCCCCGAGGGCTCAGGTGAGTTTCAGGTAGGCGTCAGGGTGATTTAGGCTTAGAAAAATCTGGTGTTACTGCTGTTTTTGGTGTCCTGTGATTTACCCTTCGCGATCGCGGTGTAATTCACGCGATCGCGATGTTCATATGGATGGGGGTTGGGGAAATTATCCTACGCGAACGCAGGGCCTAGGACGCGATAGCGGAGCATGGGGGTAGTGCTCTACGCGACCGCAAGGGGCCTCACGCGATCACATAACGTTAAAGGGATATGGGGGCTGGGTAGCATATCACTCTATGCGAACGCATTCGTTTGGTCGCGATCGCGAGGGTCATTGTCCAGTACTCTCCGCGATCGCAGTTGTCTAGGTCCAGTACTATACGCGATCGCAGGAGACTTGTCGCGATCGCGTAGGTCATTTTTTCCCAGTGATTTAAATGATCCAAAATAGAACACTTACACGGGATTCCACCATTTTTTCATAAACCTCTTCTTCTCCAAAGTTCTTAGGAGATTTTTGAAGTATTTCCTCACCATAATCTCTTAGGTAAGTGATCTTTAACTTGTTTTCTTCCATTTTCATCAACATCTATTAGATTATAGGCCTAAAAACATGAGATTAAGGGTAGAAAATTAGGGATTTGGGTAGAGTTAGGGCTTCTTGATTATTTTGGGAATTTGACCTCGTTTTGAGGTCGGATTTCAAAATAAATTGTATATTCGGGTCTTGACTAGTCCTCGTCACTACTTCACCGAGGTTAGTCTTGATACTTACTGGGCACCGCTGTGGTGTGCTCATACTACTCTTCTGCGCATTTTGTGCAGATTCCAGGATTTGCATAGTTAACCGATTGATAGTTAGCATCGCGGTTGCTGTTGTGGAAACTCAAGGTAAAACCGTTTTAGCGTTCGTGGTTTCGGAGTCACCATCTTATGTTTTTGTTGCACTGTTGTACTTATTTATGAACAATGGTATTTTTAGGAGTTTTAGCGTAGTTTCTTTAAAGCTTATGACTTGTACTTACCGGGTTCTGGGAAGAAGTGTAAAGTGTTGAGATTTAATTCAAAAAGCACTTAAATTATTATTATATTATAATTGATGTTTTTTAATAATAGGCTTACCTAGTCCTTAAGACTAGGTGTCGTTGTTGGGTCCAAACGCACAGGCAAGTATACGTGGTCGACAAGTAATATAGGATTGTAAGTCCAGATATCGTACCCACAGAGACTTGTAATTAACTATCAACTAAATTAAATCCAAACAATTAATCTATTCAAGAGAATATTAAAGTATGAATATTTAACTAAAATTAATCTAGAATAGTAAACTATGAACTTAAGGAAATAATTGGCGAGATTTTAGATACGAATTCAATGAGATCCGATATTCTAGAGCTATGGGTTAGCTAACAATCCTGTTGAGTTTTCCATTTAAATCGTCTAATTAAATTATCTGGTTTATTGATTGACGAGGTTAATATTTCTCGTAGCCTTCTCCCGAAGTACAACTCACCTATTCAAGCTAACCTAACGCCTATATTCCTATGAAATTAGGATTAACAAGAACGCATTAATAATTCCCGTATAATAACCAAGCAAGGCTATTAGGTATATTCCTATCCTAACCGCAAATCCGCTCCACTAAAGGGTTAAGATCTTGCTCTACCCAACCTTATATGCAACCTAGAATTCCCTCTCACGAGTTCAATCCTAGATTCGTCGATAGTATTCAATTGGTGATCAAGAAATCAAATAATTAAGTGCAAGATTGAATAAATAAACCAATATGATAAAATAATAAGAACAATTCAAGCTTCAAACTACAACGTTCATGTAGCACCCAAAACTCTAGAACTAATAAACTATGAAATTAAAGGAAGAGAAGAGAAGAAAAACTAGGTAGAAGCCTCCTTCAAGCGTGGTGTGTGTTCCTCCACGTCCCCTCACGTCCATCTCCTCAAAGTTGTATTTTTGGTTCTATTTATAAGTTTGGGACAAACCCTAACCGTGTAGGAGACTTCTATTCAAACCGGAAAACACTTAAAACCTTCAAAACTCGGAATTGACCGGACAGGGACCCAGGCGTTAAGCCCCAAACGCCCCCTTATAGCCTGGGCAGGCCTGGCGTTATGGGTCTAACGCCCCACTATATCCAGGCTAGGCCTGGCTTTATGGGTCTAACGCCCCACTATAGCCAGGCTAGGCCTGGATTTAAGGCCAAAACGCCCCACTATAGCCCGGGTTTCTCCTTTTCGACTCTTGAGCGTATTTTTGACGTTTATGAATCCATTTAGCTCGGCTTCCCTATCCAATTCACCTACACATTAAATAGACTCCATTATGCACATATAACGTGTATTTTTATCACAAAAGCACATAAAATGTAAGGTATATAATTCTTAAAATCATGAATTCTAGCCACGCATCAATACCCCACACTTAGACTCTTGCTCGTCCTTGAGAAATATCCTTCAACACGTACACATTTCATTAAAAAGGATTATTTTACTTTTCAATCACACAAATTACCCCTTAACTATAATCGATACCGGCAATCAAGTATGAACATACAAAATTTCACATTCTT
>MDKI01259495.1:0-19369 GCA_005239505.1 Nicotiana paniculata | reverse complement strand
AGCAGAATCGAAAGAAATCAAAAGATCCATCCAAATACAAAGCCTAATGCAAAAAGCAAAAACTTTCGAACATATTCAGGGTGAAAGGAAAAAATTTAGTCACGAGAAAGAAATGTACATCTTTATACTTATTCAAAGTTGTTATAACAAAAACAGTTAGGGGTAAAAGATCATCATCAATGTTTCCATTCAAAAAACTAATCTCAATTAAACAGTTATGGATGAAAAGATCTAAATCCTTGTATTTGTTCAAGTAACTGTTATCAAATAAAAACAGTTACGAATAAGAAACATTTCCCTCGCACTTATTAGAAAACTATTTCCAAAACAGTTGCGCGTAAAAACCCCAATCTTTACAAAAACTGTTACTAATAAAAATAGTTGTTTCCTTGTATTAATATCGAAAAACTCTTACCTATGAAAAATAGTTACGAAATACAAGAGTATATCAAATCTGTTAAACAAAAACAGTTGCAAGCATGAGTTTTAGACGATAATCAAACACATGTAAAATATCATGGAAGTTCGAACAAGAAAACCTTTCCTTGGAAACATTCTTAAACATGTGTAAAATTCCTATCACTCTATTGCACTATCATGAAGTTGAGACGTCTTCTTCATGCCAATTATAAAGGGCCATCTTCCATAAATTATGCCTATTACAAAAAGGCACACATTTGATATGACACCGTGCCTATTACAAAAAGGTATAGTCTAAAGCATTCCCCATGCAAAACTCGAAGGTAAAACTAAACCTCGAAAAATGAAGCATGCAAAAGACTTAAAGAGTGAAACAGAAACTCAACAAAAGTCGAACTAACATTTATATATTAAAACGGCTAAAACTAAGTATTAACTTATACTTAGCCGTATAAAAATTTTATATACATTGTGGTGCCCCTAAGTTTTTATTTGGGGACTTAAAGGAAATCCAAATTTACCCCCGATGGGCCTGGGGGTAACCACCAATTGATACAAAGAAAACAAAAGGGATAAACCAACTAAATCTTTTCAAGAGAAGGGTTGACTTCAGTGGAAGAAGGAGCGGGAGAAACTGGGGATGAAGAGACATGAGCGGATGAAATCTCACCATCAGGTGAAGAGACGTTATGACCTTGTTGAGCCTTCTCCATGGCTCCCTTAGTATTGGCTATTTCAGCACTTAGGTCAAAATCCTCTTGACTCATTTCCATCAATGTGTCAATGAGAGAATTCATATACGCGCAGCTCACATCGATAGTAGCCACCTCTTTCAAATCTTCATAATACTTTGCCCATACTTGAAGCTCAGCTCTCAATCCATCCTTCTCCGCTTCCGCAGCTTCATGGGCGGCCCTTAATGGAACAATCGACTCCTCTAAAGTTTGAGCTCTGTCTAAAGCCCTACGAATATCTTCTTGAGTACGAGTGAGTGATTGCACGAGCTCGCCTGAGTATTCCTCCTTTTGCCCCAACAAGTTCTTCAAGTCTCTAATCTCCTCTGAGGCACGGGACAGCTGCTCCGCGAACGAAGACTCCAGAACACTCTTATCTTTATCAGCCTGACTGCAAGAAGCCCTCTCCACTGCCAGTTCTGCTTCCATGAGTCTTAGTTTCCGCTTCAAGGTACTCCTTTCCTCTTCTAAATCATCCATGTCAATCCTTAGGCTATCATATTGTGCTCTCCAATTATCAACATCGGCCTACAACTCTCTTGTCTCTTTGCCCATGTTTGAAATCCTCTTCATAAGCTCCATGTCTATAAGGTTAAACTACAAGAAATAAACCAGTCAGATATGGTAAATTTCATATACGAGAGTGAAAGAGGATAACTTGCATCATACCTTCAAAGAAGTATGCACGACCTCATTGGCCCATGTAAGAGCACCGTGGCTGGCTAGCTTTGCTTTCTCAGAGGGACCTATCAAAGGCTTGAGCCACACTTCGGGCTCACCCGTTTTCTTGAAAATATTCCCCTCAGCTGGAACCTCTATCACCACCTGCCGCATCTCTCTACTAAAAGACCCTACTTCCCTAACGGAAGGCATGGAAGCAGGCAGAGATGGAACAGCAACAGGTACGGAAGGTTGAGGAGATGGAGAAGCCATGGGCAAAGCAGCAGGCACAGAGAGTTGAAGAGTGAAGAAGTTACGGACAAATCAACAGCAGAAGTTGAAATAGCCAAAGGAACAGACGAAACAGCTTCTCTCAAAGAAGCAGGAAAGACAGCAGCCAAAGGGACGTCGTTAGGAGAAAGATCAACACCCTCATGAATAGGGGAACGTGAAACATCATCAAGGACAGGGAGCTCAATCACAGACACGGAAGGCAAGGTTAAGGTTGTAAGCTCATCATCTAAAACCATTTGCCTTCTCCATGGCTTGTGCACTAAAGTACCCTCTTCTTCTTCTTCTACGGAACGAGACTCACTAATCTTCATGTTCGAGGAAGATGAACCAACAATAATTTCCTGGGCCTGAGCCAAGGACATCTTCGGGATAGATGAAGCAGACACCGCACAAGCAGAGAACCCTATTAAAAGGGAAAAAAGTTAAACTACAAAAAAAAAGACTCGAGTAAGGAAAGAAGCAAGAACAAGAGCTTCACTTACCGTGGGTCTTTACTTGCCAACCATACCTCCCAGCGAGGTACTTCCAAGATCTTTCTTCTGAAGGAGCAACAGACAATAATTTTTCTACCCAATCACGAATACCAGAGACATTCTCAACAGTATTCATGATTGCTGAGAGAAGAAAAAATATATACGGTGTTAATAAAACATCTCAAGTTAAAACAAGAAAAAGTAAATGTGAGCTAAAGCATACTCACGTGTGCGATTCCACTTCTCAGGGAAGGGAAGATTTTCTTCACCCACTAAACCAACAGTGGGTACAGCAACATACCGGAGGTACCAACCCCTATCCTTATCATCTCCAGGGGTTACCAGCACTCTTTTGCTTCTAGCAGTCAGAGTAAAAAACCCGTCACAAAATAAGGTAGCAGAGTAGAGGTGAATAAGATGGTTGAAGGTAAAAGGAACCGAGGCTAAATAATCCAAACTCCTAATACATGCGACAACTCGCCATACAAGCGAGCCAACTTGTCCTAAGCAGATATTGAAAAAACGGAAAAATTCAATTATAACTGGGTCAAATGGGGGTCTAAACCCTAAAGTGAAAGGATACGTATAAACAAAATAATATCCCGTCTTGTAAGACGTTATTCTTTGATTACTATTCGGAATATAGACAGGAAAGTCAGACCTCCAAAAGCACTCCCTACAAACAAGGGAAATCTGACCCTTAGTTAAAGGGTTGGATATCTTTCGAACTATCAAGAGAAGAAGATTGATCTACAAGAACTTGACTATCCCCTAGCAAAAACAAACTCAGCAGGGACAATTTCATCAACTCTAGGCTCACGAAGGCGTTCGCCTCTACCTCTAGACAAAGACAGAGAAACCATAAATCTCGGAGAAACTGGAGATCTAGTGGAAGGAGGAGAAACTATCTGAGAAGAAGAGGAGCCCCTCGAAGGAGTGGATCCTAGACTTCTAAGTCTACCACCCCTCTGACTCCTAGTCGGAGCAGAAGATGGCCTTAAACTTTCAAGATCTATTACTCTTTGAGGTTGGTTTGAAGAAGACATGTTTACAAAGGCAAAGAAGAAAGTTCTTTACAAAAGACAAAGTTAGAAAAGTGTTTCGTGGAAGCAAAGAAAAGAAAACATGTATTTATACTTGAAGACAACCGTCAAACATGAAGAAAAAGGAAATAATGATGAAAAGGCATAATTGAAGATGTCACTTCGGGAATGGCACAGCCGCAAAAAGCCCTAAAAGGTGTCGAGTAAATGCATAACCAATCTGAAAAGGACACGTGGTATGAGCATTAAATGAAAGTGACAAACAACGCCTATGGTGCAGAGAAGGATACAATGATTCAAGGAAAAGCGGCGGCAAAATATTCCCGCCATAAATGAATATCCACTTACCAAATATTAATCGTTAAATATATGGTAAGTGGGGGGACTATCTGTATTGGTAAAAAAGAGTTTCACACATAAGCCAGCTTTTGACAACTCAGCCAGTCACGTGGACACAGGAAAACACGACAGCTGGATGTGATTCTTTGAAGAGGTACAGTACAAAGAGGCACGGTTCAGTAAACCCACGAACTTATCAGCCACGAGAAACCCAACTTGATCAAAATGGGAGAGAGGCACAGTCAGAATGAATCTAGACAAAGCTACAGGCAGATTCAAGGACCCACAATTGATTACTCGAACGTTATGTAACCGAACCCCAATTACCGTTATCCTTTGTAACGCCTCATTAATGTCATAATTAGTCATTAATGAGTAACCATAGCAAGAGTCGTACGTTATAAGAATCTCCTATATAAGGGAGGGGAATACAGCTTGTAAAGGCATCTGATTCTCGAATACAATCAACTTCGATTTTCTATATTTCTACAATATTGTCTATTATTCATTTTTCTCCATTACCTTGATTATCAGTAACCCGTATTCATCTTAAAAATAAGCTTTAGTCAAAGGATCTAATTCTTTAATTAAACAATTGGTGGTTGCACCAGAATTCTTGGTGGGATTTGATTGTGGTTTGGGTCATTTGCCATTGTTCGAGTTGTTGGTATAATTCTTTGTAGTTGGATTAGACGGTATCTTCGTCTGATGGATGTTGGTATCCGGGGCATTATGTTTTGTTTTGATTGTGTTTAAAGGAAGATGTGTAGTAGTGCATATTTGGAAATCTGACTCAATGATTAACGGATCTTTGTGCGTGTCTTTATATTGGTTTTGGAGTATGGATTTGGTTAACGTGGCTGACAGGAGCAGCCATTTTTTGATAGGTGTTCTCTAATGTCGCCAAGTGTCTTGTGGTTAAGGAATCATGCCAGGAGTGGTCTTGCATGCAGATGATTGGTGTAGTATTAGGGGTAGGGTTTTGGGTATGGTGTGGGATTTGGGAGGTTGGATGATTGGTTATAGGGTGATTATTGGGTGGGGGCGTGCAGGGTAGGGTATTGTTTTTGGTGTAGTCAGAAGGGGGGGAGGTATTAGGGGTGGTGACCTGGAATACCATTTGCTGGTTTTCAGTAAAACTACTTGTATTATTAATATTAATTAAGTTATTATCAAAATTAGTTTGGAAATTATTTTTGATTAATTTTTTTGAGACGTTTGGGATTGCATCCAGTTCCATGTTGTCTTGCATCAGTGTAGAGAAAGAGTTTCATGATTTGTGATCTTGTTCTTTTTCCATTGTAGATTTGTTTGTTGTTTTGGACAGTTTTTTGTCTTTATACATAAATTTCTGCGAAGAGAGATACTTACTTGTGTTGGCATCATTAGATATTAATATCTATACCTGAGCCTTGTGAGTTTCTTGTTGTGGTGAGTGATTTTCCCAGCAGAGTTTTTTTTCCTTTAGTAAAGGAGACTGTCTTCCATGCTTCCTCCTCCATGTCTGTAGTTGTATGTTGCGTTTGTTTGCTCGTATTTCGCAGGGGGGATGTTTTGTCTGGTTCAATTCGTATGGCTGCGTTACACTGTCCTTTGTTGTGTCCAAGATGGCCACACGTTTTACATAGAATTTTCTCTACTTCATAGTGAATAGGTTGTATGTGGGTACCGATCACTATGTATGGTTTTACTTGTCTATCTAGGGGAAGTTTCACACAGAGGCGAGCATACCTGCCCCTTAGAGTTGCATATGTGCAAGCGCCGATTTTTAGGAGCTTTCCTATGGAATTTCTCACTTTTTGTAGGATTTCCTTATCATAGAACTCGGTGGAAAGTTGTGGTAGTCTCAGCCAAATGGCTGTGAAATTTTGTTGTGCAAGGCAGGCCACAAAGTTGGGTTTCCATTTTTGCACAGATAGGAAGTGTTCATAGATAAACCATGGTCCGTTTTGTAGTACGTGTATCATATTTTCCTCTTTGGTATATCGTATTATGTAGTATTCATCCCCCAAGTCTATGAGGTTTAGTACTTCTGATGGTTTCCAGAGGTCACATAATTTTCTTTTTAGAGTTTCATGTTGTATTTATGACCATGAAGCTTGATAATAAGGGAGAATCTCCATGGAAGGTAGATTCTTTATTTTTCTTCTGTGGTTATTTGGACAGTGTAGGGGTCGCTCAGATTGTGATCATCATCATTTATTTCATAAGCAGTTGCCGTTTGAAGTTCCTCAATTCCTTCGTTTGTTACTTGGAGCGTGTTTGTATTAATGTTGTTTTGTAGGTCAGTCATTAATACCTCTTTGAACGAGGAGTTTGTAGATTTCATTGGTAAGGGGTGTGGTTGAATATCTGGTGGTTTGGGAGGTATTTTGTTGTGGTTGGGGTTCTGCAACATCATATTGTTGAGAGAATTGTTTCTTAGAGAGAGAAATTGCGCTTGCGGTAATGTTAATTGCGGAAAGTTTTTATTCAAATTTTAAATATAAGTCTTTTAGAGGCTCTTTTTATAAGATTGTTTTCATGTTTTATATTTTTATCACAAAAAAAAAAAAAATCGGCCTATATTGACGCATTAGGCCCGTAAATAAAACCGGCCCGTCAAAGTTCTAAATATAAGGCTTTTAAAAGTCTTTGAATTTTATTCAAAGGCTCTTTTTATAAGATTATTTTTATGTTTTATATTTTTATCATAAAAAAAATTAAATAAAATCGGCCTGTGCTGACGCATTAGGCCCATAACCGTTAAGGTTCAAATTTTCACCACGAGGCTCGGACCCGGTAAGACCGGTATTTTAAAACTGCGGCCGGTCTCCTTTTCTTCTGGCCCGGACCGGACCGAACCGGCCTGCCCCTTGACACCCATATTTTGAAGTTAACATGTAAAGCTTTGTTTAGTCAAGGAAAGGCACGTGAAGGAAATTGATATAAAAGGAACTAAGATGTTAAGAATACACTAGAAGTGGTTCTTTCTTGGTTAAATTCGAGAGGGCCATGAACATTATTTTGCTTCCTTTTTGTCTCCTAATTTCATGTTGCGCTACAAATACAAAAACAAAATAGCAATTCACAATTGCAAAGATTAATAATACTGACTTTTATTCACTTCTTTTATAGAGATAAAAACGTACAACACCAGCCGTTTTACAATCAGAAATCACACGCAAATCAAGAAAAAGAAAATGACATACTTAAACGACCACAATATACTGTTTCAATATTCATGCAAACCAAAATGAAGAATTAGTAAAAAAGCAGGTTTTACCACTAAACTATATAGTATTCCCCTAGAATGAAGTTAGGTGGCGGGTGGTGACATTAAAATCCACCACCTCGTTCCCCAATTTCTGTCCTCCTAAAATAACCCCGGACAGAAACTTGCGACTTCACAAATTACTAGCATTACACCCAAAATAAAGAAGAAAAAAATGGTGTAGAGCCACTTTAAAATAAGCCCTTCCCATCAACACATTAGTAGTATAGTCCTAATTTGTCACCACTGCAATAAGATAATTAAGTGAACTGGGCGCCGGTGAAGGTTTGGCCAAAGGACCAACCGGCAGGGATAGCGTCATTGGAGATTAGACTGCAGCCATCACCAGTGGTGACCTTAAAAGAAAGGCTTTGACCATCAAGATTGGAGTTGCTCTGCCAATTTTGACCCCAATTGCGTGACATAGGTATCCAGTCGGTTCTAGAGCCTTTGACTGAAACTGCATTGACATCCCCAGAACCTCCGACGTTGGTCACGAGCACCAAGTTGAAGTATGAGTGACCGTTCATTGTAAATCTGATGCCTCCCTTTTTCTGGCAAGCTACCCTGCATTAATGGTACAATTTCACTCATTAAAACCAACCTCCACATTTGAAACTCGTGAGTTGCAATTTAGTTAGCATTGTGTTAAGAAACTTTGCTCTTTTGTTTTTTGGGGGATTAAATCTAATGTAACCAACCACCGATATAAATAATAGTAGGGGGCCAATCTATGTCACGAGATGTAACCAACAGAATGCTCGTGTTGAACTTAAACCAACTATGTACTAGTAGTAATTCATGTCAGAGACATTAAATTCACAAGACGTGACAAGAGCTAGCTTTCATCTTAATGTTAAATGTACATAAAAATATAATGCTGTATCTTTATCCTTGAAATTTGAAAAGAGTTTAACAACCAAATATATACTTGCACGATATGGGTTCTCTCGTTTTTGCCTTAAAAGATTTTTTTGTATATAGTTACTCCGTTTATTTTTAGACGTCCACTTTTAGTTTTGCACTCCCTTTAAAAAAAATAACGTATATATTTTATAATTTTACTCATAATAGTAATAGCATTTCAAAAAGAGATGATTTGAGAATTTAGTAGTTAATGATATGGGTAAAACATGAAGAAAAAAACTATCTTATTATTTTTAATTTGTTAAAATGGATAAGTAAAAATAAAAAATATATTTAATATTATGGACAAGTAAAATTGAATGGAGGGAGTATAGTATAACATATTGGACTCCATCTACGTAACTAGAGCTATTCAAAACTCACTCAGCGTTTTTTTACCTTTCAATTTTTCCAACTTTGACACTTAAACCGAAATACTAAGGCCACGTTTGTCCATAAAACAATTTTAAAAAAATGTGTTTGTGTATGAAATTTTGCAAGTTTTAAAACAATTAAAAAAAATACTGTAACATTATTCACATAAAATGCATGTCCAAACTTAATTTTAAATACCAGTTTTCAACCTAACTTAAAATACTATTCATTTTTTTTCAAAATTTACAATTTTTCAACGGACACGAGAATAAAAGGGAAAAACAAGAAAGCAAAGGAGGTAGTATAGTAGATTCAAGTTAGGGTCTTACCTTCGGTAAGAAACAGGGACAATCCCAGCTCTGTACTGAGCAATTTGTTGGAAGATAGGCTGAGAGAGGTCAAAGTGGTGCAGGGGAGGGTTGCACCACCCTCCTGCATTGTTTGGTAGGGCGTAATTTGGTGGGCAGAAATTAGTAGCAGTGACCACTATAGACCCAGGAATACACCATTTGGAATCACCAACGCACTTGATTTCAAAGCAAGCCCCGCAGCTCAGCCCATTGTTGAACATTGCTGTGCTCAATGCTGCTGTATTTGTACCATATCCTTGGCTGTACAAATTCCCATAACCACATGCCCCACCTGGATTATAGAAATATGAATTTTGTTAATGCCAAAATAAAAACTGTTTAATAGAAAATGGGAAAAGCAAAAGCATTTGAAGAGAGTAACATACCCATGGTACCAGAAGCATCACCACCTCCATAGAAAGTGGCATGAGCTTCAATCCATCCTTCGTCATTACCCTGGACACAATTAAATACACAAAAGAGACCAACGATGGAGAACCACAGTATTGACATATTTCCTGCAAATTCAAGTGAACTTAGAGGTATTAGCTAGGGCACCCTTTTTGGACTAACAATACTTTAGAGAATATTATGAGCAATGACCTTAATGTGTGTTCTTTGAGGTGAAAAATAGATGATTTTCTTGATAAAAGTGAGGGCGGGGTAGTTGTTTCAGTAGGAGTGAGTTTAATTTGCAATGAGAAAAAGGAAGGACTGAGGTGGGAATAAATAGATGTTAGGGGGAACTGGGGGAACGAATGAACAGAGCGAGCCCTTTTTTCAAATATATAAATTTAAAAAAGAGAATCTTTTTTCTTCATTTACGGCTTGTTTGGATGGCCGTTACCTATTGTATTGTATCATATTGTTACTTTAAATACGATATTTTTTTTTGTTGTTACTTAAATTTTATTGTATCGTACCGTTAAATCCATTGTTACATAACGACGAAATGTCTCACTTTATGTAACGATCGATTTGGTGTGGTTGTGTCGTTATTTTGTCTTTTTCTCTCATCCCACCCTTCACTATTATTAAATTATTTTATTGTATCATTTATCCTACTTTATACATAATAAATTTAACACGTATCATAGTTTTACTTTATAATACTGCAAATTTATTCTTCATATTGTTGGTGTATGGTATCATAAAAAACGGTAAATGATACAATTTATCCAAATATTATATTTCATCGAATGATATAGTACAATACAATATAATACAATACATTATAATATGATATATTATGAAATGATGTGTAACAACCATCCAAATAAGTTGTTAGCTTTGGTTGCTTTAGCAAAACCAGATTTTTTCTGTGTCTAGAACGCGGGCGGCAAAAAGAAATTAAGACTTCTATTCTATTTCTGATTTTTATTTTCAGTTAAAAGTAAAAGGTAGTACTACAAGCTTACTGTTTAAAATGTCCATAAAGCCAAAGCAAGTTGAGAGGGGACCAAGCATTTGATCCCTCGGCCGTGTCTAGCCGCTTTAGGGAATGCAACTTGTAAGAGGTGTTAAGTTACACTTTTTTGGTGGTAACAAAATTTTAAAGTTGTCTAATGGAGAAAAGGCGTAATGGCTTTCTCGCCATTTAAATTTGTTGGGCTTTTAAAAGTCGATATATAAACTTGTATTTTTTTTATTTGAACACTTCAACTTGATATAATAAATACTAATAAATACATTTGACCATTGATTATGCCTATGTGGAAGCGGCGCAAGTGACATGGCTAAATGTGTGCAAATCACGTTGCAAAAGCGCGTGGATAATATTGTTTTTATTAAAAAAAAATATGAAAACCGAAATAAAATACAAATGACACAGGAAAATCTCTTTCCCCTTCTAAATTCCCCTCCCTCCCACCTTCATCGTCTTCCCCTTCTAAATTCAAAGTCAATAAGTCAAAATTCAGTGAAGAGACTACCAAACCTAGAAAGGCCAGACATGTGGATGATCAAGGGAGGTGAAGATGTCACGGATTTTGGAGAGACGCTGCTCATAATCTCGCAAATCAATGAAATCGCCTCTTTTGAAAAGACCTTTACTAGCACGAGTCCTTCGTCGTGTTTACACAAAATTGATTTGAAAAAGCGACCTCGACCTAGAACTTTGTTAAGCACTAGATTTTATGACGACGGCAAGTCGTGGAGGTAGTGCTCCATCGCCGACGCTTGTGCCGTTTTTGCTATCTTATTCCCCATTTTTACTCTTTCTTCTCCCTCTTTTTTTTGTCTTTGGTTTGTTCGGCAATGAGTTTCGAATTGCTTTTAGCTATCGTCCATTGTTTTTGGGGTTTTGGCAATGGGCTTGAAGAAGAACCAGTCGGAGTTCCGGCGAGGCTACCGTGAGAATTTGGGATGAGATGTATGAGAAAGAGTGTAATTTGGCTACAATTGTCTAATTAAATCCGTAGATAATCTTGAACATACACGTGTCAATAAAATGTGACTGAATGAATGATGTGGCTATACAAAATATTAAATTAAATTCATATCAGCAGCGATTGAGCAACACGCACCATCACAAGTGTTTATTAGTAATCATATTTTCAAGTAAAGGTGTTCAAATGGGAAACCCAGGAGTTCATATATCGGCTTTACAAACGAATGCAAATTTAAGTGACGAGAAAGCCATTTCGCCTTAAGAAAATTGTTAATATGGATCAATCCATTAAAAAGTAATAAATGACAATCGATTTTGGAAAAATTAACATGGATCAATAGATTTACCAAATAAAGATTGATTGAAATGGTAACTGAAAATTAGTACTAACTGTTTCTAAACAAATATTTGACAGAAATAATTAATTGAACTGGATTTAAACTAATATTACACTAGGTTAAAAAAAATTAACATAAACTTAAAGTTCATGGTCAGAGTCTACCTTAAGCTCCTTTCCGTCCTGGTATTCGATTCCAAAAATAAAGTAACCGACCAAATGGCTACCTCCCACCTGTTATTATGTTCATCCAATCTTGACATGATTGGCTTCACAGCACGGCTATTTAATAATCTTATTTCTGTTGTGACATTTTAATTTTATGAAACTTAATATTCAATTTGGATTTTGAGCACCTTAAGAACTTCAAATGTCAATTGAAACTTGATATTCAAAATGAATATATTGTGGAAGGAACTGAAATTGAAGTTTATTCTCTAAACATATACTGATTAATTAACCGATTAATATGAGTGCTAGAATTGACAAAATCATTGATAAAATGGACTATATATGGAGCGCCTGCGCGAAATAAGTAGTTCCAAATCTTGACTAGTTTTTAGATTTATTGGAGCCAATACCAAAGCGAGTGCAACTTGGACTAGGTTTCTGGACGAAAAGGCTGCTTGAGTAAGTTGCTAGTTGCTACTCCTACCTTGAAATTGTCAATCAACATAGACCTAGCTCTCATCTCATTTATTGTATGTTCATTGAGTACCATTTTTTTATTTCTCTAGATAATTTCCTTTTTTTCTGTCAAGATTCTGGAATAGTATAAGAATTCCAGGCCAAAGGCTGAAAAATAGGTGAGACTTGAATACCAAAATCCGCATGAAAAAGAAAGATTACTGCTGTGGGGATCAAGTGGTCATACATCTGCCAGAACTGCAAATCGCCGCCCTATCAGACGCCATACCCTTCTACCATTCTATATATGTTTGAGGCTTCAACTTGAATTTTAGTACTATATGTAAATCACTTTTGGAGGCATCAATGCAGAGATAACGATTTCTTTCACAAAAGTGGTGAGCTTCAAGGATAACTTAGGGGGGGAAATAACAAGCATACTTACTTATGCATGCATGATTATATTCCATGGACGCTTCTGTAGTTGTAACTTGTGTCAGTGACATACCAGGATTTGAACTTTATAGGTTGAATTCAAATTCTATCACATTCATCTAATTTATTGGGTTTAAAATCTATTATTGGGACATATTTAATTAATTTTAACACATATAAATAGTCTAAGCCAAAAATTATAGGTTCAGATAAAGAACTCATAACTTGTTCATTGGATACGCCCGGGTTTGTTGTGGTGGCATGTGTGAATTTTCTACTACAATTAGAGAATGAGTACATGTACAAATTTATATAGCAAGCAACTCCTCTCTCTCACGTGCTTCTCACGTGACTTTAACTAACTCTGTTAACTAACTATTAACAACTAACCACTTCCAATCACCAGCTAATAATTGTACAACTTCTTCAACTGCTTTCATATTCCAATACTCCCCCTCAAGCTAGAGGGTAGAAGACATCGAGCACCCTCAGCTTGGAAAGAAGAAGATGATGTTGGCTTACACCTAAGCCTTTGGTTAACAGGTCTGCAATCTGAGACTGAGTAGCAAGATAAGTGATTTGAATCATTTCTTTCTTCACTTTCTCACGTACAAAATGACAATCAATGTCAATATGCTTTGTCCTTTCATGAAATACGGAATTTGCAGCAATTTGGATAGCTACTTTACTATCGCAATGAAGTGGAACTTGTTTGGAAATGGACACTCCCGTGTTTTGTAACAAACCAAGCAGCCATACAATTTCTGCTACACATGTTATTCAGCTTCTGCTGAGCTTCTACTGACAGTGTGTCGTTTCTTCGACTTCCAGAAGATCAAGGAGTGACCTAATTTGATAGCATATCATGTGATTGAGCACCTAGTGTTAGGGCATACGGCCCAGTCTACATCACAGAATGCAATCAAGTAAGCTGTGGAGTTCTTAGATAGGAATATCCCTAAGCCACGACATACTTTAATGTACTTGACCACCCTTAATGCAGCATCCAAGTGAGACATCTTTGGTCATTGCATAAATTTACTAAGAACTTGAACTGGGAAGCAGATATCTGTATATCCTATTAGTTTATCATATTTTGTACTAGTCAATTTGATGTTGGCTTCAAGTGGTGTGGAGACTGGCTTTGCACCACTTTGTCCTACATCTGACACTAATCTAAAGCATATTTTCTCTGATTTAGAAGTATCCTTTTCTGTGATCTGAGCACTTCAATTCCCAGGAAATATTTGAGCTTACCCAAATCCTTTACTTTGAAATTGTTGTGTGGAGTTTGCTTTGCCTCATCAATAAGATCCTTACTACTACAGTGTTGAGGATATCATCCACATAGATCAGGATGATCACAATACAGTCTCCTTTCTACTTAGTGAATAGAGAATGGTCATGTGGACTTTGACAGTACCCAGCTTCCAATAGAACAATAGTAAGTTTGATGTTCCATTCCCTTGATGCTTGCTTGAGCCCATATAGGGACTTCAACAGTTTATAGACCATATATTCCCTTGTCTATGGAAGCCCTATGGTAAGTCCATGTAGACTTTTTCATATAAATCTCCTTGAAGAAAAGCACTGTTGAAATCCATTTGATATAAGAACCAGTTCTTTGACGCTGCTATACTGATTACAATCCTGACAGTAACCATTTTTGCCACTGGGAAAAAAGTCTCAGGATAATCTAGAACTTACAGTTGTGTGTATCATTTAGCCACTAATCTAGATTTGTACTTGTCTATCTCTCCATTTGTCTTATATTTTATTTTGTATACCCACTTTGAGCCTATGGTTTTCTTCCCGGCAGGTAGTGACACTAGTTCCCAAGTCTTGTTGCCTTCCAATGCATCCACCTCTTGTTGCATTGCTTCAATCCAATTAGGATCTGTGGACGCCTCCTTAAAGGATTTAGGTTCAGTTGGCACAAAAAAAGAACCTAAGTAAGCTTGGTAACTAGAACTGAGATGAGAATAGGCAACATATTGTGAGATAAGATAGGAGAAATGTGCTCTTGGATTGACAAAAGTGACATAGTCACTGAGCCAAATTGGTGGCCTGGCTACTCTACTTGGTCTTGCACTTGTGCTCTCATGTACATGATTATCTTCATTTTCTTCCAGTCTATTGATATTGTTGAATTCCAGTATGATCAGGTTGTTGAACTGCATTCTGATCATATGATGCACTTGTAAGACCTTCATCTGACTGCATTTGATCTACTGTTCTTCTGTGTTTGGTGTTGTATCACAAGGCTCCTGTGAATCGGCAATTGAGTCTCTTGTGTCCAACATTGTGGTTGGGGTGTAGAAGGTGTAACTCATGTATGTTTCATCTCTTGGGTAATAGGCTTCTTATCTTCATCTTTTCACCAATTCAGGTATGTCTCTATACTCGTTTGAAGACGAACGTTTGTTTTAAGAGGGGGAGAATGTAACGATCCGATCGGTCGTTTTGAGATAATTAGTACCAAACCCCTATTTATCGCTCTCTCTTTTTCATTTTATGGTTACGTGACTTTCCTGGAGGTTTGGTTTTTGGTTTCAGAGTGAAATGGGGCACATAGTCCCTAAATTGGAGGTTTATGTTGTATGAGTTGATCGTAGTTTGATTTGTGTGAAGACGACTCCGGAATAGAGTTTTGATGATTGTAATAACTCTGTAGGTTGATTTTGGTCTTAAGAACGTGTCCATATGTTGATTTGGAGGTTTGTATGTCATTTCGGCGATGATTGACGAAATTGGATGATTTTTGGAAAGTTTGACCGGGTGCAGTATTTTTGATATAGGGTTTGGATCTCGATTCCGGAAGTTGGAGTAGGTCCGTAATGTCAATTATGATTCGTGCGCAAAATTTGAGATCAATCGGACTTGATTTGATAGGTTTCGGCATCGGATATTGAAGTTACGAGTTCTAAAGTTCATTAGGCTTGAATCGATGCGCAAGTCGTGTTTATAGTGTTTGTTGATGTGATTTGAAGGCTCGTCTAAGTTAGTAGGATATTTTAGAACTTTTTGGTAAATTCATATGGGTCCCGGGGGCATCGGGTGTGATTCGTATTGTCATCTGATCATTTTTGGACTTAGAGGATTCCAGATGCTAGGCTGGTTCTGGTGTCATCGCACCTGAGGTGGGATTGGCTGCAGATGCGGACTCGCATAAGCGAGCTTTGAGTCACAGATACGAAGCTGACCTTGCACAGCAGTGGTTGTAGAAGCGGGACATTTTCCGCAGAAGTGCCTTCGCTTCTGCGATGGCAGGGGCGCAGAAGCGCCAGTGGTTGCAGGTGCGGTCGCATTCTCGCAGAAGCGGTCTCGCAGATGCGGACCTTTATCCGCAGAAGCGGAAGACCTGAACTTGGGTGTTTTCTACAACTGTGATGGTTTCCCCGCAGGTGCGGCATCGCAGAAGCGATTCTTGGTCCGCATATGCGGTTTGACTGGGCAGAAAAGGCCAAAGTCCGAGGGTTTGATTTCATTATTCATTTTTGGACCTAGAGAGCTCGGATTGAGGCAAAATTTTGCAGGATTTTCAGAGGAAACATTTGGGTAAGGATTATTCACTCGTTTTTGATTAATTTTCACTAATCTATCATTAATTTATTCATTTAATTAAGGATTTGGGTTGAGAAATTGGGGGAGAAAGGAGGAAAAATTCTTAGGTCAAATTTTGAGGTTTTGATCGAGATCTTTGTATGGGATTTGAGTAATTTTGGTATGGGTGAACTCGTGGTCGAATGGGTGTTTGTATTATTTGACTTATACCCGATTCTGAGATGTGGGCTCGGGTCGACTTTTTGGAGCTATTTTTCAATTCTTTGCTAAAGTCGTAGTTTCATTATTTAAATTAGTTTCTTATAGTTATATTTATAGTATGTAACTGTTTTGGCTAGAGTCAAGCCGATCGAAGTTGGAAAATCGAGGAAAAGACCTTCTTATTAATTAATTGAACGAGATTCGAGGTAAGTTACTTGTCTAACCTTGTGTGGGGAAAATTTTCCTTAGAATTTGGTATTGTTAAAGTAAATTGCAATACGTGAAGGTCGTGTACGTGAGGTGAGGAGTACGTACTCGGGTTAAATGTTAAAAATATGGTTTTTACTAAATAGTTCCCTCTATTCCCTTAATTGAGTTACTCTAGCATGTGTAGTCATCATGTTTAGTCTAATGTCACATGTTTACGTGTCTTATCTCTTATCTGCAATTTGTGCAACATGCTTAGTTGAATTACCTATTTTTTTCTTGATTTCAAATTCATTCTTTAACTGTAGGATTCCTTGCTGTAATTTCATTGTTCCAGTTGTTGTGTGTTGTTTTCGTGACTTTTGGTTGAGATGACTATTTATTGTGGCACGAGGTTTCTTCTGTGTGCAGTGTTATTGTGGCACGAGGTTTCTGCCGTGCGCAGTATTATTGTAGTACAAGGGTCCTGTCGTGAGGAGTTTTATTGTGGCACGAGGTTTCTGTTGTGCGGAGTGTTATTGTGGCATGGGGTTTCTGTCGTGCAGAATTTTAGTGCGGCACGAGGTTTTTGCCGTGCGGAGTGTTATTATAGCACAAGGTTTCTGTTGTGCGGTTATCATTGTTTGCACGAGGTTTCTGTCGTGTTGTTGTGAGATATTTACTTTTGGGACTACGAGGCAGTATCTCGGAAGTTCCCCTGTTGTTTACCTCTGTTTGTTGTATCGTTGTTGTTGTTGTTGTTGTTCCTTAACTTGTAAGATTGTGCTTCCTTGTGTGTGGTATTTGTCTTCTTTGATTCCGTGTTGTTATCTTATGTGAATTTCTGGTGTTACACATCTCTGTTATTTCATTACATCAATATATCTTATGCCTTGTTTTTCCTATCAATTCCAGTAGGGCCCTGACCTGACCTCGCCACTACTCTACCGAGATTAGGTTTGGCACTTACTGAGTACCGTTGTGATGTACTCATACTACTTTTCTGCACATCTTTTTGTGCAGACCCAGGTTCTTCCTACCAGGCCAGGTATCACTGAGCTAGCCCGTGTGTTGAGATTTCAAGGTATATATGCCAGCGTTCGGGGACCTCAAAGTCCCTCTCTATCCTTATTATGTTGTTTTCCTTATCCTCATTAGACTCTAATGTATATAGATACTTAGCATTTCTTTTTAGATCTTCTGACTTATTTCTATCGGGTTTTGGGAGTTGTAATTATTTTGGATCGCACTTTTTATTTATTTCAGATGTTGATGTTTGAGTTTTAGCTTTATATTCAGTTATTCCGCATAATTATTAGGCTTACATAGTCTTAAAGACTAGGTGTCGTCACGACATCCTACAGAGGGAAATTGGGGTCGTGACATTTGAATTTAAGCTTAATAGTAGTTTTGCCCTCGACCGGACCCTCGATTCGAAGCCAAATATATATATGAATAACAATGATTAAAATGAGAACCTTTCAATAGCTAGAAAGGAGAGAAATAATTTTATTGACTTGATATGTGTGTTACAATGTGTGTATTGAATAAAAAACTCTCTCTTTATATAGTAGGGGAGTTTTACCCCTAGTACAATTCTAAAAAAGGTAAAAATCCTCCTTGTACATCAATCACTAATACGCTACCGGCATCGGGCGAGATCTGCACTGTGATATCCGGTTGGATGCGGATATAACGGCCCTCTTTTAGTCATGTGGAACCGTTTGTACTGCTTCCCGAGGTCTTGGAGCTCTTTCCGGGATCGGGGGTGTTGTCTTGTCAGGCCCAGTGGCTGCCACCCGGTTCCAGCCTCGATTCAAAGAGTTCTCAGATTCGGTCTCTATCTCATATATTCATATGTCTTACTTCGTTTGACTCATTGAAAACTCGGGGTGTGTGCTGACTCTGATACAACATGCATAATTTTTTTTCCCTTTTTCCTTTAAATTACCGATTAAAAATACAAAGATATATTTTCACCGAAATGGAACAGAAAAAAAAACTGAAGCAGGAAATTTCCCGAAAACTGAAATAAGAGAGCGAATCAACGTAAAATCAGAAAAGTGCATAGTTTCAGAATGTGGTCAAGTTGGAGTTTATTTTGTTTCTGGTCGAATTGATTCTGCATATTATAATGGAAGTCAATGATAGTTAATTACAGTAAAAATTAAGACTTCAACCTTTTTCTTCGAAATCGAATTCTTAAAAGAAATCTGTGGGATTGTATGAACTTTGTCCATATTATCTTGTTCTCACGGGTAATTAGAAACCTGAAAACGGGGAGCAGGGAAATATCGCATTCGCATACGTAGATGACAACAGAACATACGCATACGGTGACAAATTTCATATATCTCTCCTGTTGATGAGTTGCTTTCGAATTTTACAGTACCCATTCTCATGCACAATCCCAATTCCCATCTCCCAAGATAGCATGCTTGCAGTCACAGCAAATATATATTACTCATGGCCTCTTGCTCAATAACTAGTGGCGGATGGAGGATGTAATTATTTTTTTCTTTTTTTCTTTTTTAAGGAGGATGTAATCAACTGGTCCAAGATGCTGAACACAACATTTTCATCAAGGAGCACAAATATGTACTTTAAAAATCACTTATATTCAAAAAATACATACCAAATTTTGACAGTAATTTCTAAAATGTATTAATGATAATAACCTAAGGATTGAACCATCAAATTAAAATTCTAAGTCCAAACTAATAGGGGCATTTGCACTCATGCCCTACATAGCAGCCACCTTTTAACCTATACCCTATTTTTAA